>JAEIFU010003109.1:0-32747 GCA_018904235.1 Lordiphosa stackelbergi
CAAGAGTGAACCGGAACTCAAGAGTGAACCTGAGGCCAAGAGTGATACAGAACCCAAGAGTGAACTAGAACACAAGAATGAACCCAAATACTTAGTTATAGTTAATATATACTTAGGTTATATTACTAACTACCATAGGTTGGTTCAGTTAGTTTAGTTGGGCTTAATTAGGTTTAGTTAAGTTTAAATAGGTTAGTAAGGTTAGGGTAAGGAAGGTTAGGTTAGGTTAGGTTAGGTAAGTTAGATAGTTAGGCTTAGTTAGGTTAGTTAGGTTTAGTTAGGTAAGTTAGGTTTGAGCTAGGGATAGTTTGATGTGATCGTTCAAACGGACATTGTATTGTATACAATATATTTTTTATATTTATTTATTTTTACTTTTTTTTTTTATTTTTTTTATTTTTTAATTTTTTTTTTTTTATATTTTTGATGTTCCAATGTCCACCAACTTTTTTATTTTTTTTTTATTTCTTTTTTTTTTTTTTTTTTTTTTTTTTATATTTTTTTTTTTAATTTTTTTTGAGGACTCTCCATTCTGATGCCTGAGAAAAATGGAAACATCTTTAAAATTATACCCTTGGAGAGGGTATATTGAAATTGTCCGGATGTTTGTAACGCATAGAAGGAACCGATCACATAAAGTATATATGGGTGATTCCATGAAAAATCGCCCACTGGGATTTTGAATGGATCGAATTAATTTTTTCGTATTCCTTGTTGTAAAATAGTATATACGTATTTTCAGCATTTTGCCGAAATTCGCGCAATTCGCGGGAAAAAACGATATGAAAATTTACATATTTAAAATATTTAATTAATTTCAATTGCTTGCTATCCAAAGCCATTGGTGATAATAATATTTTAAAAATCTGTAAATTAACATCTGAACCCAAACTTTCAAATTATTCACACTTAAAAATTTTAACAATTTTTTTGGTTTCCAAATCGCGAAAATAAGTAAACAAAAATTAATTGCCGCGAAAGGGACGTTTTTTTTTCTTCATTTTTTTCTCAAAATTTGGTCTTGTATCCAGGAATTTACTGCATTAAGCTGTAAATGGGCAATCCAATAGTTCCAGAGTTATGGCCTTTTTCATTTATTTAAATTCACTTTTCAGTAACGATATCAGATTTAGTATGTTTTAATTTTAAGAGGGCAATATTTTGTGGTTGAATATAGTTAAGATTTTGTACCCATTGTAAGTTTAGCAGTTGGAAAACCGCGATTTTAAAAATTCAGCCGTATTATAGTGACTTGTGTGAATTTAAATAAATGAAAAAAGGCCATAACTCTGGAACTATTGGATTGCCCATTTACAGCTTAATGCAGTAAATTCCTGGATACAAGACCAAATTTTGAGAAAAAAAATGAAGAAAAAAAACGTCCCTTTCGCGGCAATTAATTTTTGTTTACTTATTTTCGCGATTTGGAAACCAAAAAAATTGTTAAAATTTTTAAGTGTGAATAATTTGAAAGTTTGGGTTCAGATGTTAATTTACAGATTTTTAAAATATTATTATCACCAATGGCTTTGGATAGCAAGCAATTGAAATTAATTAAATATTTTAAATATGTAAATTTTCAAATCGCTTTTTCCCGCGAATTACGTGAATTTCAGCAAAATGCTGAAAATACGTATATACTATTTTACAACAAGGAATACGAAAAAAATTAATTCGATCCATTCAAAATCCCAGTGGGCGATTATTCATGGAATCACCCATATATTATATATTTTTTTTTTGTTTGTTTGGATAAATTATTTTTTTTGTTTTTTTTTTTTTTTTTTTTTTTTTTTTTTTTTTTTTTTTTTTTTTTTTTTTTTTTTTTTTTTTTTTTTCAAAATAAAGAAAAATGTTCATATGCTTTATAGACTTTAAGGCTGCCTTTGATACGGTCAATAGACGAAGCCTCTTCTACAAACTTAGCAACTTAGGTCTATCCTCCAAAATTCTCAAGGCTTTACAAAATTTATATGCCGACAACATTGCAACCGTGTGGGATGGATCAAAACTGTCGGACTGGTTTGAAACGAATACCGGAGTTAAGCAAGGATGTCTTATTAGTCCACTACTTTTCTCGCTCTATATCGACGATATTGGAGAAATCCTGCCAGGCGGTGTTGCCTTTGGCGGCCAAACCGTCAAAACGCTGATGTACGCTGACGATATGTGCATCCTAGCGGAAAGCTCGCAAATGCTTCAAAATATGCTAAATGCTCTTGGAAGCTACTGTGCGCTATGAGGCTTGCAAATCAACACTGACAAATCTAAGGTTATGTCTATAGGACCACGGAGAAGCAGGCTGAGAAATGGGGAGTGTCTGCACATAAATGGAAGATCGTTAGAGATAGTGCGGTCCTACAAATATTTGGGCGTTACAATATCCGATAACATGAATTTCGCGGATCACATAAAAGGGAAGCTTGGAGAAGCAAAAATTGCAATCAACACTACATGGAGGACATTGCTGAGTAAAAAACAACGTGAAGCCAAGGCAAATATAAGATGTTCAGGCAACCGTAAGAAGCATCGTGTGTTATGCTGCTGAAATTTGGGGATTTCTCAGATTCGACGATGTTGAACGTTTGTTGACTTTTTTTCATCAAAAGGGTATTCAGACTACCGCAGAAAACGCCAAATTACGCGATTTATATTGAAACTGGTCTTCCAACTCTGTATACGTATACACTGCAACTGCATTTCAACTATGTATCCAAGGTCATGAACATGCCGGTGAAAAGCAAATAATGAGTCAACTGCTTCTGAGAAAAGTCAGTTTTTTTTGATGACTGGACCATCATTTCAAACAACTGTGGGCTTAACTTTGACAGGGACAACATAGGAGGATGGCGTCATACACAAGCTGAAGTCATAAAAAAGACTTTGTGAAGATGAGCGTGAACTCTTTATAAGCCGAGCTACACAAAGCACCGAAAGATCCCTAATATAAAAAGCTGACTCACAACCTGGGTCAATCAAACTATTTTCAAGATAGCCTAGGTACAAACTCTATTAGCAATATTTTTAAAGCGAGATGCAAAATGATTGCATTAAACTTTAGGCCATACAGAAGGGACTTGGATGAAACCTACAGCCTGTGTAATATGCGCGAAAAGGAAAATGTGGAACATTTTATCGGTACTTGTCCTATCCTTAAGGAGGTGCGATATCAGCACTTCCATCGCATCACTTAAACCGAGTTTGAACTACAAAGAATTTTAAATGGAGAAAATTGGTGCACCCTAGCATCCTTTTTAGCAGAAGCCACAAAATATCGGAGACAAATTGTAAACGAAGATTTTTAAGTTTTTATTTTTATTATTTTTATTTTTCTAAAATAGTCTGTAGAGCCGCCCTCATTGACGGAAGATCCACTATCTCGTGACGAACGGGGAAGGTGGGTGGAGTAGTCAAATGAAAGGCGACTCTCAGACAAACATATGTATATTTAAAATAATATAGAAAATACAACAATTATCAACTGACGGTTTTAAATGAACCATTGTTGTATAACACTTACCGTTTTTATTATTGTAAAGCCAGCAGAAAACCTAGTGTAATAACTTTTATTGATATTTTACCATTACTCAATAAAAACAACATACTACTACTACTACTACTACTACTATATATTATTGATCTTTTTTTTTTTTTTTTTTTTTTTTTTTATTAAGCGTGACGAGCTGAGTTGATATACCTATCTCTCTCTCTCCCTCTCTCTCTCTCTCTTTTTCTGGTTGTTTTCTCCCCCCAGATTTTTAAGCTATCGTAACCAAACTTTGTTAGCAATCTTTGGGTATAAATACGCTGCGTTTTTGTGGGAACCCCCCGGCGGGGGAGTATAAAATATAGTTAGCATACGAACGATCACGATCGGTTGAAAAAGTAGTTCTAGTGAGAAAAACTTTTTTGTTTTCAATGCAATTGCTCCCAAATCTCGTATTATTATAAGTTTTCAATAATTTTACAAAACTCCACCAAGATTTATGAAAATCGGACAACTATATAGTATAGCTGCCATACAAAATATAGGTTTGAAAAAAGTCTTAGTAGGAAAAACTTTTTGTTTTTAACGCTATCGCTTCCAAACTAGTTATTGATCAATATTATATGCTACCACACAATTCTGACAAGTTTGATCCATATCGGATGAGTATAGCATATAGCTGCCATAGGAACGATCGGTCGAAAAAGTAGTTCTAATGAAAAAAACTTTTTTTGTTTCCAATGGTAGAGTCTTAATAACTTCCAGTTATGAATATTATGTGTTTTAACACAATGTTGGAGATTTTGATCGAAATCGGATGAATATATCGTATAGCTGCCTTAAAACAAACAGGCAGGCATATATTTATCATGCTCAAAGGGTATATAAACGTCAGTCGAGCCGAAGTTAGCTTGCCTCTATTTTTATAGTCTTGAAAAGTGTATAATAAATTTGCCCAGAAGTTTGTAACGCATAGAAGGAATCATCTCCGACCACATAAAGTATATATATTCTTGTTCAGCATGACGAGCTGAGTCGATTAAGTTTTGTCCGTCCGTCTGTCCGTCCGTCCGTCTGTCTGTTTCTACGCGAACTATTCCCTCAGTTTTGGAGCTATCGAGCTGAAACTTTGCACAGAGTCTTCTTTTTACAGCACGCTGCTAATATGTCGGAATCGACATATCAATCGCCGGATCGGATGACTACTTCTTGTAGCTGCCATAGAAATGTTCGTTCGGAAAAGGGGTTTTAGTGAGAAAACCTGTTTTGTTCTCAAAGTCTTACAAAAAGGTAAATGTTTTTATGGACCAAATTCATGCGTGGCTAAATTCTGTATTAAGTTTTGTAGTAGATCTCATTTCAAAAAACGATACTCTTACCGTTGTTGGACGTCAATGTCAGCCATTCAGTGCTAACAAAACGTTATACCAGAGATACCCATGTCTGTCTGTCCGTCCATATAAACGTGCATATCTCTGACATGGTAAGAGATAGAGGTTTGACATGTATTGGACAAATACTTCTTGTAATTGCATTCAGATAAATTTTATTGGCGCTGGCCCGCAATTTATAAAAACTTCATATCTCCAACAGTTTTGCAAATAGATGATATATACCTTCAAGAGATAATTTTTGGTCGTTAATGGGTTAAATTAAATTTTTTTTAACATATTTAATCTTAATTAGGAAATTCTGACAGGTTTATAGTTTGAATGCCATGATTTTGTAGTGGTTATTAATTTCGCACAGAAAAAGTGGTCAAATAACCTATAGTGCGTTGGAAAGATCCACCTTCTAGCGGCTACTAACGAGTACGGTCTTGGCTCTACACTGACCAACCAAGCCATGGACCAACACTTGCAGTTACAGCGATAATACATTTCATCTCTGTTAAAAGTTCGACGAAGCGTCATATGCAAGTCTAACGATCTTCGTGGAAGTGAGACCATCATACTTGGTGCTGCATAGTAGTGACACCAGCAATGATCCTTGAGGTACTCGCACGAAATAAAATGCGATTATTTTCCCTCAGGTCTCTTAGGCGTCTGCTGCAGTCAGAGTGTTCTTTTCCTTAATCAAACTATTTTCACTTTGGTATACATTTACAAAGAAATCGCAAACCGGAAACGCAGATTAAAATAACCAAAAGTCATGAATCAACCAGAAAAGTTAATTCAAACAAAAAAAAATATGCCAAAAAGTACCTTAAACATGGGTCAAATGTGCAAACAAACAAACAAAGGAGATGCAAATCATTGCACATTCAAACTGGGATGCAGTTGCCCATCCATATGGAGCAGAACTAATTGTACGCAAAGCAATTAGCAAGAAAAATATATAAAAACTCAACACTTTACTAATCTGCAAGTGTCAAGCGGTCGGAGAGCTAAAGAAGGCCCGAACAAATGACAAAGGAGTTGACAGGCAGGGCACGGGCAGGGTTGAAGTGTGCGTTCCAAGTAAAAAAAAAAACGAGGCACCGCCAGAATTCCGAATTCGCCCGAAGTGCCAGAGCAAGGACCAAGGGGTTGCTTGGAACTGACTCAGACGACGACAGGTCTCTGTCTGTAGACAATGCTACCTTTTTCGCATAATGAAATATAAGTACCACACGGTGCTCCTTTAACGTTTTGATATCAAAGGACATTCGATCGGGCATGCAACATGCGCTCATTGTCATTTTCTTAAACGTTTTCTCTCCGTTTTTATTTATGCCAAAGATTACATGTTGATCTCGCATATCTTTCATCTTGACGTGAATGTGAATTGGTCGGGGATCGGGTCCGCGTCTACGTCCTGGGTCCTGTGCGTGCTTCCCACGTCGTTGTCACTTGATACGAGCTGAATATGAAAATCAAAATGTCGTCAGTCAGTAGCCCACAGTCATGACGATGCATTAATTAAAACAAACTACAACATAACTGATAGATAAAATATTAATTCATTGAGCGATTCTATGCCCAATTGAAATCCTATCGACAACTTGCCTGCTTCCTCGGTAGTCTTAGCTGGAACTCTCCGTCCGATGCAAAAATTATGATAAGCCATGCTGTACAGCATTCGTTTTTTTTGGGCTACCTTCATTGATGAGGGTTCGCATTCTCATAGATAATTTCCCTATTGAAACAAAACGCGCATTGCTTGTGGTAGATTGATCGCCCACTTGTTGTTTGATTAAAGAAAAGGCTATAGAAATAGAAATCCTTTTTGCTACCCCTTTCCCTCATTTCGTGGAAGTTAATTCATATAGTTTTGCTATTTATTTAAACCCAACCTGCCCCTAGTCTATTATGCCATTTTATGTGTGCCTTTTTTGGAAAAAGTATAAAAAATTCCCGCATGATTGCGTTGGATGGACGCACTCACTTGTCTAGCGTCTCCTTTTTGTAAGCTGATTTTCTTTCTATCCAGCGGAATCAATTGTTATGTCGAGTTAGGGCATCAGGTGCCGTCACATTATGCTGGATAATGTGAGTTGAATTGCTTTGGAGTTTGGTATTCAATTCCAGTCAGCCATGTATCCTTGAGTGGGAGCTTACACGTACCTTCCCACGCCAATTGCCGGTGGATGTTTTGTAAATAAGAAGAGAAATTTGATAGAAAGGCCAAGGTTAATGATCTTTCTGTGCTGGAGCATTGAACTCAATGTGAATTAGGAATAATTGCAATGGAATTTATTTGGGTTGGCACTATTTGAGCGCGCTTAAAAGCGCAAAAACATGTACTACCCACAGCTATCCATTTTGCGTAAGTCCAAAATATTCTGATACTAGCTATATACCCGGCAACGCGCGGGAATAAAAAAGAATATTAAAATTTCATAGTATTGTAGTATTTCAAAGTATTGTCCATCGCCGGCCACTACTTTTTTGTTGGGGTTGTTAAGACTTCCCATTTCAGCGATTCAAGGTATGTTTTGATAGGCTACGCAACATGTGGCTAAGCGTATTGCCTATTGCAAAATAACCTTGTTGCGCCTTTGCTCGTGCGCTGGCTGTTTTTGCATTAATGCTCGGCTCAAACTAATAAATTGAGTTCGGTAGAGTTGCGCTGTAATGTTTTCACCCTGTTGTAGCAGCTTATAGTAGACTCAGCCCAATTCCAAATACAGAGCATAACCTTGCCATCGTAAATCTATAAATATAAGAGTTTAACCTGACTGACTGGTGACTGTCGCACAGCCTAAACCGTAAAATATAGGAAGCTGAGTTTTTCATGTCGGCAAATGTGGAAAATTCACGGAAAGCAGTTGTATGAAACTTTTTTGTTTTTCATCCGATCAAGTTCAAACTCATTTTGTAAGAACTATATGAAAATTCAACAATAACTGCATACTAATCTTCCGGTAAATTCAACCCCCTGGATGGAAAGTGGGAGGTCAAGGTTACATGGGCGAAAAATTAGTTCCCGGCTATTAGCTCCAAACTCATTTTCAAAGTTACACATAATAAAATATACAATTTGTGATTTTCAAATTTTAGAAAATCTACCCCCAAAGGCGGGAAATTCGCGGAAAACTGTCGTATGAAACTTTTTTGTTTGCTATCCGATCAGGTTCAAACTTATTTTAAAACATCTATTTGAAAATTCAACAATAACTGCATACCAATCCTTCGGAAAATTCACCACCCCTGGGTGCAAAGTGCAAAGTTACAAATAATAAAACATAGAAAACGTGACTTTCAAATTTTGAAAATCTTCCCTAAAAGCGGAAAATTTCCGGAAAGATTTATATAAAAATTCAACAATAACCGTGTACCAATCTTCCGGAAAACACACCTTCCCTGGGTGAAATGTGGGCGGGAAGTGGGTGGTATGTGGGTTGTAAGTGGGTGGTAAGTGGGGGGATGTGGGTGGAAAGTGGGAGGGGAATGGATGGTAAGTGAGATGTGGGTGGGTAGTTGGTGGGAATTGGGTATGGAGTCGGCGTAAGCGATTGGAGAGTAGGTTTGGAGTGGATGGGATGTGGTAGTAGTATGTGGGTGGGAAGTGGGGTGGTATGTGGGTGGAATGTGGGTTGGAAATAGGTGGGGAATGGGTGGTGAGTTGGTGGGAAGAAGGTGGTGAGTCAGTGGTGGTGTGGATGTAAGTGAGTGGGGATTGGGTGGTAAACGTGCTTGGAGTGGGTGGTAAGTGGGTGGAAAGTGGAAGGTAAATCCAGCAGCAAAGTCGTAATGGAGAAAAGGCAATGTAGTAAAACGTTGATTTCAAGCCTATGTAAATATGTAAAATAAGATTTTTGGGCTGTCCGGGGAGTGAAATTTAAAAAGTATTTTCAAATTCGGTAAATAGGAAACATCAAATAATATTTAACAATCACGATTGACTGCAAACTGATTCTGATATGGGATCTATACTGTTGAAGGCGTAGCGAATCGCGACGGCCTTATGCTAGTATTTTATTTATATTCAGTACACTTCATTTTTTTTTTCGTTTATCATTTTTATTATGAATCATTTACTAATTAAGCAGCCCTACTACTAAGTTTGTACAATATACTGTTACTTATTAAAATAACTTATATTGTAGGTCAGTGATATTTAATTTGATAATTTTTTGTTTTGGTTCATATTTGTTTTCGTGTAGTTCTTGTTGTACGGATTTTTACATCTAGATTTTCTAATTGTGCTGTTTTTGTTGCTTATTCAGCCAGAGATGGTGTGTCGCACAGTGGTCCCAAATCCCAAAAGACTGTCAAAATGTCGAAAAACGTACTCTTAACAGACTATTTTTGATTTTCTAGTTTTTCTGCTCAGGGATGAAGAAACCTGAGCTGTCTGACAAACAGTCTGACTGGGGGTTTTTGGGTAGCTGATCATAATCAACTGAGGAAATCGAGCCTGTCCGAAAAGTGTTTTTTATTATGTGTTACACAACGAATGGCCTACTAGATTAAAAAAAAAAACAAAATGGTGATACAATATGGTGGAGCAATTATCTTCGAAAACGTATTTTGATTTAGCTGTAACTTCCAAAAACACGTTTATCGATAATTTATCTTTCGAATTTAATTATTTGAAAGTTGTTCTTGACTTTCTCGTCTGAAAAAATTGCTACCTAACCTATCTCTTTTAGACGCTTAGAATACTACTATTTATTTCGTTTCGACCTTGCGGTAAAAAGAATTTTCATAACACCAATATTTTTGTTTGATTGGGCTCGATGGCAGTTTTCATCTCTTTAGCCTTTTTCTTTAACACGACTCTTTGACCCAAAAGACCGAAAACTTTACTTTTATTAATACCGATTCACAATTTTATGGGCCATATAATAATTTTGAGCGAGTACATTTAAATTGTAATTAAAAATATACGTTCGGAACTTACTTCCGGTTTACTCCCTTTTCAAGCATCCAAACAGTTGTTCATTTTCTCCTTTAGTATTTGTATTTTAAGTTTAAGGCTGAGGAAAATTATATAATTCTGACGCATAGGCGAATCAACAACAATCAACACTTCCACGACATACATGCAACACACTAATATTGAGGCACACACACAGCGAGACACTTTCGAAACTCCCAGCAAAGTGTCTCATGAACACAGAGCCAGGTGGGGAGACTTCCTCATTATTAACAGGCAGGAATACAAGCTAGATGTATCGCTACAACTTTTCATCGTCATAAAAGTACATAAAAAAAATATTTTTTTTCGACTTTTGGCCAGCTTTTTGGGATTTGGGACCATAGTGCGTCGTCATAAGTGGAATAGGGTCTTCAAAATAAAAGCGATTGGTAACGGGCATGAACCTACTATACAAGTACACGTAGATGCGGAAACGAAATTATTGGTCACAAGAACTGTGATGAAGTGGGTCGTTCCAAATTGACGGCCATTCAGTGCTGCTTCCTTTACGTTACGGTCCTATATAAAAAGGAACTCGGTTCAGTGATAAGGGAAATATTATTATTAAAAGGTAATGGATATGCAATCACGTCAGACGCGTGGACGGATAGTTAATACCAAAAATCCTTTATATGTATATCTTTTCATTATATATGTGACGGTACAATGAAGAACCGGCTGTTAGACATGAATGGAGAATCTGCAACAGGATCGTGTTAATAATCCTTAAATGTTCATTTGTTTTTGGTGTTGTTAATAGATGCTTTCGACTTGCATTTAGATGATGGGATCATAGTTACAGATCGTGGATCAAACATGTTATTCAAAAGCATAACAGCTGTAACGGACAAATAAATAAGAATCGCAATATTACTATTTTTATCCTCCTTGGTAATGTTTCAGTATTTACTGTTTGTTCAGCCACGGAAAGTGGTTTTTTTATTTCATGATCTTGACTACCATATCCATTTTCAAACAATTTTATGTTCAACATGAATTGCAAAATAAATGAATGAATTGCGTCTTCACTTGTTATTATGAAGCTAAATCGAAATTCTGAAATTTTAGGTTGAGCACAAATGCCTTTTACCGTCTTAAAAATGTTCAAAACTCGGGGCAAGCTGAGTGATAGAACAAAAAGGTTGATTTATTAAATGGATTCAGTGTTTCTGAGGTGAGCCAACAAGAATTAACAAAAGTCCAGTGCGATTATCTTTCACAAGCTTATTTCCACACACAAAACATAGAAAGACTCTGAGAAGCGCGAATTGCCACAGTATGGCCACAAAAACGAGCAAAATTTCGAAAAAATTTTAAAATCCACATTCCACCAGCGGTTTCCGTTATCGAAGACTGTATATACAAAAATTTTTCAACAAATTTTGTCAACCGCTCAATTAAGGCCGCGGGAAATAAGTCTCCAAAATATAAAGTGAAAAAAGCCCCCAAGTTTGAAATGTTATTTCATATGAAATAATACCTCAATTATTTTTTATTGCATTTTAACTTGTATAACATTTTATGTTCTTTGACGTAAAACAAACTTTTTGCACTCCATAATTTTAACTTTCACTTTAACGTCTACTTCGCGCAATGAAAATCACTGGTTTATTTTAGAAACGCTAATTTTGCTGTACAACACTAATTTCTGTACAAGCAATTACTTAGTCTAAGAACACCTGCAGATAAGAATATTAAGCGATATTGGAGTTTTTGATTTTTTTTCATATTTTAGCAAAAATGAGAAAAATTAAATAAGATCCAAAAAATCAAATTAAAAATTGGCGTCTAATTTCCTTATAAAGATGAAGTAAGGCCCCAAAAATTAATTTTGCGGTCTTATTTCATTTTTATTTTGATGGCTTTTTTCATTTTGAAATTTTATTTAGGAAATAATGCCCCAAAAAGGAAATAACACCCCAAATTTAGTCAAAACCAGTTTTTCTCACTAAAACCCATTTTTCGAACGAACATTTGTATGGCAGCTACAAGAAGTAGTCATCCGATCCGGTCGGTTCCGAGATATTAGCAGCGTGCAGTAAAAAGAAGACTCTGTGCAAAGTTTCAGCTCGATAGCTCCAAAACTGAGGGACTAGTTCGCGTAGAAACAGAAAGACGGACGGACGGACGTACAAAGCTTAATCGACTCAGCTCGTCATACTGATCAAGAATATATATACTTTATGTGGTCGGAGATGATTCCTTCTATGCGTTGCAAACTTCTGGGCAAAATTATAATACACTTTTCAAGTGTATAAATATTTGTTTTCTATATAAATTGTTGAGGAGTTATTTTATTTTAATTTTGGGGCTTTATTTCTTTGGGGCCTTATTAGACAGATAGACGGACAGACAGACGGACAGACGGACGGACAAAGCTCAATCGACTCAGCTCGTCACCCTGATCAAGAATATATATAGTTTATAGGGTCGGAAATCAATATTTCTATGCGTTGCAAACTTCTGGGCAAAATTATAATACCCTTTGCAAGGGTATAATGATGTATAAATGATTGAAAGATAATTTAATTAGCTTTAATTTGGTGTACAAAACTAACTCATAAGTTATTTCATAATCAAGATATTTGAAATTAAGTGAGAGGTCCTTTTTCAAATAATAATGGTAATTTATGGTCTAAGCTGAAGGCCATAGTTGCTATAGCTTAGTTCTAAGTTACGCGCAATTTGTAATTTTGCGATAATTTCTTTATAATAATAGTAATAAATTTGGGGTTATCTCGAAATCTGTTCTACTGAGAATTTAAGCGCCATATTCGGATTCAGCGCGTGATTTTACATAAGGTATGACATCAAATTGTAGAGGATTAGAAAATGATTAATTATTTGTAAACTTGTGTAATCATTAAATAACTTTGCGAGATGTGTGGAGCAAATTTTAAAATTTTACCAAATTTACTAATTTGTCTTTAAATGCTTCTTTATTAGTATAAAGCATACGTCACTGATCCATGGTCATAATCACGATTATGCAGTGGTCATTTGTCGCCCTGCAAGTCTGTTTCTCAAGCACTTAGCTGTCCGACAAACAAAATGGTTTGTAGCAAATGGTTTAGTTTGACAAAATTGCTATAAATCAAGTAAAATTTGACTTTGAAGGCCCATTTCGACACCGTTAGCAATACTTATATCGCGAGTTTGGTTTTTGTCAGTTGCATTGATGTGTATACTATCCTAGAAGCTTCATAAAATCTGCAATTAACGCTTAGTGTGGCCTACAAAAATTCTAGAACGGCAAGAAGTCGGAAATTTAGTTTTTCGCGAATGTCTTGGAAACGGAAACTAAGATATGCCTTTGACACACCAACTCGTAATCAGCATGAGTAGGCACGCAGGAATTTATTTGAGATGCTCGGGATACTCACAAAAGGTCTCAATTTGTAGAACTGTGTTATTTGTAAACTGGTGTTATTTACGAGCATCATAGCTGTGGGTTTTGCTCGGAGCATTGCCGACAAACGTGAGCTTAAAGTCTCCTTGCATGAAATGATTTTTCCTGAAAAAAAACCATTCAGTATTAAAAGTTAAAATAGAACCGCTTGTTCGAACAAAAGAAGATTTTGTTTGATTTTTGTTTTGTGGCAACACTGATTAGCCCCTTTGAATAATATTTCAGATGAAAGCTAGTTATACTCAGCAGATGAATTCTTTATGCAAAAGCATCTAATAAGAACATTGACAAGTATCATTTTCTTGTTTAGGTGTTGTTTTCTTAGCATAGTAAGTGCCAAACAAAAGACATATTCAAATGTTTTGGGCAAGGCTGAACAAGAAAACCATAATTTTGTATTTCAGAGGAATTTCTCTATTTATCAATATAGTTTGTTTTTCAAAAACGCAAATGAAGGGACACTCGCCTTTTTTGAGTCCCAACTTCTAACAATGCTAATCTAATCAAAGGAAGTTACCGCTGCTAATGCAACTATCTGTGAAAACACGAAACACATCTTTAGCGACACTTTCCTGTCGGAAAGCTGGAAAGACAGATAATTATCGCTGTTAGGAAAGTGAAAATATAAACACATTTTGCCAAAGATGTTTGCAGGAAATGTGTAAAATTTCCTCTATCGTCCTGGTGAAATCAGAAACTTCTTTGAATTCGCAGGCGTGAGAATTGTAACGCAATGGACTCGCTTCTTCCATCGAACGGAGCAAATCAACTAATCTAGGCATGACATAATCTGCAGGCTTAAGATGCAAAACGAGACTTGGGCAAAAACAAAAAGGCCTGCGAACAGGACATCCTACTTAATGCTGCGAGCGCAAAATTCGAATTCCACATAAAGGCAAACAAAAAGTCCTTAAGTTATGTTGTGCGTCATTTTTTTGGCTGAAGCGAAAACAATGCGATCCCTTGCCGAGGACCACAAAAGAACCTGGCACTTATGCAAGTTTTGCTTTGGAACAGGCCCGGGATACGACAATCAACAATCAAATTGAAATGGAAGCAGCGACTTCATCACTTGTTTCCTCTCTCTCCTGTTGCATAAATTTGCTCCGACACACAAAAAACCTGAAACGGGAGACCAAGACTCTCGGATATCAGGTTAACAGTGCCGGAGCAGAGGCAAGGCCAGGAGATGTGAGCGCACACGATCTTGGAGGTGTGTCCCATTGTTCGGTTGCCATTTCCGTGGCAGCCACGAATATGAAACTTATCTCTGGATGAATATTCGTCTGCACGTGCAGCGCTGGGAACCGAGTGCGCTGTTTGTCAAATCCGACAAAAGTTGCTCAACTTTGTGCCGTCATCCGCGTCTCCTACTTTACGCAATTTTGCTGGGTAGTTCGAAGACATTTGAGCACTTTAATTTCATGTTTTGAATTGTTCATATGATTTCTCAAGATCAGATTGCTTATCTGCTCTGGTCCCTGATTCAATTTGTTGTCCGTGTAATTATTGCGCTTTTTTGTTGTCCCTTTTTGGATTGGTGGGCCCTAATAGCTCACATCCTGGGTTCTTAGACTTCGTTTGCACTTCATTTTGACGTGATTTCTGAGTCGCTTCCTGTTGATGTTGATGTCTTCCCTGCCAATTGTTTGGAGGTCTTTTGTCTGTTTGCACTTTTGGGTTGACATGCTTTTTGCTTTTCTGAACTTTGCCAAGACGAGCATTGACGACTTCTTCTTCCAGCGGAAGTTGCAGGCAAATGGATTTTCATTTCCTGATTTCTTAAGAACTATTTTGCATAAAATAAGCGCCAAAAGTGTAATTGTTAAGGGCCTTTTGGCGCCAAAGATAGCGTAATTCGGTTGGAAGGGATGAAGTAAGACGAAAGAGGGCAACTACATATCTAATGAGGTATGAAAACTGCCCAACGAGTAAGCATATGTATCAGATGAGTAATTTGCATGGATATTTTGTTATGGGAATGCTTTACGGGCGCCTCGATTAATGTCATTCGAGAACAAGCGTGATATTACTATTTAAAGGGATGTTTGGGAATGCATTACCGCAATAAAAGTGACTTTTTGCCCCGACCATGCTTTTAAAAAAATTCTATTGCTTTAAATTTGGAATTCCTAAATTTTGGAAGAATTATCGAGCTTCTAGTCGCTCGATAAGGTTAAATCTTTTACCAAAGAGGCAATTCTGGGAACAGAAGACTGTTCGAGGGGAGGAAGTCGGGCGAAAAAGTTGTTCAGAATGCCCCGCACTTCAGCTTATACAGCCATCGAGAAATGTTTTGAACAATAATCCTTCCATCGGCCACTCAGACCAGCAACATCACTCTTTAGAGACTGAGGCTCGGAATAATACGAATTTATTATTATTTGACGAAAAGTAATAGGACTGATTTTCTTCCGCAGCGACTGTACTTCGGAGCGTGCGCGCACCGACTGGATTCGGTAGAGGGCGTTCCTAGCCAACGAACGAACGGCTGGTCAGTTATCCCCGAGCACCTGGAGAGTCAGGACAGGAATTTCGCGCGACGCGTTTCTGTGAGTGGTGCAAGCCGGCAAAAGGTACGCAATTAAATTCTCTGTGAAACTCGGTAAATCTGCGACAGAGACGTTTGATATGATCAAGCAGGCTCACCCAGATATTGCTTTAGCAAGAAGTGGTGTGTTTCGGTGGTACCAGGCCTTTTTGGAGGGCCGGGAAGACGTCGCCGATGAAGACCGTGCTGGAAGACCTTCAATTTCGACAAACACCGACAATGTGGCTCGTGTGCGCAAAGTTTTGAACTCAGACCGTCGACTAAGTATTCGTTTAATTGCCCAGATGTTAAATTTACCTAAATCTGTGGTTCATGACATTGTTACGGAGCATTTGAACATGCGCAAGGTGTGCGCGAAGATGGTCCCAAAAGTGAACTTGAAAAGTGACTTCTTGTGAACACCTACCTGACCAAGGCCGACATCCCAACGCTTCCGGAAAAATCATTATAAGGAAACTTTGAAAGTGGAACAACTCAAGACATATTTAAGTCCAAATAATTACTTCAGTAGACATGGAACAATGACAAATGCAGAAGCTATCAGCTCTTACCGATGTGGAAATTCAGAAATTTTTGAATTCGATTGATTTTGACATTGATACGGACGGAGAAGAAGAATTTGAAAACGATTTGACTGATGATGTTTGCGAGGCAGCGTGTTCTGTCAATGAGGAAGATCAATAAGCGATTGAAAGAGCGAGAACTTTTCTTTGGGAACTATTCGCTCGAATCGCATTTCAAATTGTAAGCCGCCAACTTACAGCGACCTCAAGAACAAGTCATAATATATGATCGGAGTCGAAATGACTTTGACGGTTTGAAAGGACAATAAGGTAGCGCGACTTGCTCCGATTTCCTGAATGAAACGAATTAAAACGGTCAGGTTTCACGTTTTGTTCGCTCTGAAAAGAAGCACGTTGACATAGATTGATATAGATAGAGAGCAACATAGAGATATAACAGCAACATGGGTGGCGTCGTCTTAATGGACGGACTTATTGGTCGATATAAAATTTCAGTAACGAGCAACAAGTACACAAATCGACTATTTACACATATGCTTGACTTAGCCATGGTAAACACCCACATTTTGTTTCACCGAATGAACCAGCCCCACACTAATAATGCAAAATACCAACTGCCATTCTTCCGACCAGAGCACTATGTTGAATTTGACCCGTTTTCGTGGCCAAAACTCGATTTTTCATGTTACCATGTTAAGAAATGATCAAAATGCTATGTTACATACCTAAAATGTTATTATGTTATAAATAACTGCTGTTAAAGTCAGCTGTTGCAAGCGAACAACACGTGCTGTCTTAAAGGTCAACTTTGCGGTGCAATTTCCACTTGGCATATCTCTGACTCAAAATCATTAAATAATCAAATTGAAAATAAATATTAATTCTTCAGGTTAGTACTATGTGTTGATACTAATATGTTGCGTGTTTCGTTCGTATTTTTCTAGCAATTTGCGTATTTAGCAAGTGGTGTCCCCCTTGTCACTTTTTGGAAAGAAAGTTGAACTTTCCAAATAGTTTAAAAAAAAATTTCAAATTATTTCAGTGAGTGTCTATATACATGTTGTAGAGTTGTCAATTCTGAATTCAGAACTAATAAGCACATTGTGCCCTTTTTGCGTTATTTGATTTATTAGGAAGCAACATCTTAATCAGCAATGCAGATCTGCTAGAAGTGTGGCGTAAACAAAGGAGCTTTTGTGAGAAACAAAATGCTACACACTTTTATTAGTGACAAAATTGATGGCAGCGTTTTGGAAGAAAATCATTGTTATTTAAAAGATAAAGTCCGAAATTTTTCTGCAAATTTATGGCGAAATGGCAAAAATGCTGTATGAAGGTGAAAATGTTCAAAAGACATATTTAAATTGGATGGTAAGTTTATATGAGCCTTAATTTAACTAGAGCAGAAGCCAAAGGAGAGGAAATAAAAAAACCAGTTGGACGTCCAAAAATGACATTCAATATAAAAAGTAGAAGAGCTCAAAGACAAAAACATAACGCAAGATTACTGACTCAAGCGGCAAGCATAGCTGCTCGTAGGCGCGGGCTAGTTGATCTTGCTGTCCTATTAAGATTACTTGCATTAAACCCTGGAAAGCCGTCGCAAAATGATAAACAAGCCCGTGGTACAGCCTTTGCGATCTGAAGTTGAATCTGCAGATGAGTCTGCAAATGATATCGACTCAAGGGAAGACGACAATACATATTTTTTTTATAATAATAATGAAATTGATGACATTGATGAAGTTGAAAATGAATACATAAAATAATACAACAAAAAAAATTTTTCTTATTGAATAACTTCTATATTTATTATGCGATGTGGACCAAATTTGCAGGACACATTGAAAATAGGACATTCATCCTGTGTTCCAAAATTGGGGTCTCTGCCTATATAATTGCTTTAAAGTTTCGTTTTTTTTCCGATTTCTGTGGGCGGAGCAGGGCGTTGACACGCCCACTTTCCTAAAATACCTTCCTATTGTCATAACCATCATTATACAAGAAACCTGCAGTGAAAAATCTTGTTCATTTCAAAAATTTTAATTTTGGCCACGGAAACAGGTCAACCTCTGCAGAGGTCGCATACGTGCTTCGCATGCTACCAAAGATTTATAGGTTTTATAGATGAAATAAAAAGAGCTTTTTTGAGTTTGTATTTTAAATTTTTTTGCCAGCCACTGCTGTTAAGCTAAGGTGCTCATTTATCGCACACTAAGTCGGATGGCCACATCAGATGTTGCAAAGACGAAGACAATTGATGAGGGCAGAAATGAATCTGAAAGAAAAACTTTCTTTTTAGTCAAACCTAGGGGTGCACTTAGATTCAAACACACGACCTTACTTCCATGAGATAAGAGTCTATCCCCCAACTTAGCCGTTAAAATTATTAATTTTAATTTTTATTACAAAATATTGGATTGGATTTTAGAAATCCCACTTTCAGTTTCAACGAATTTGTATTTTGAAAAACTTATCAACAAATAAATGCAACTATAAATATTTTAGCAATTGTTTATTTATTATTAAGTTTTCGTAGAAAGTTCAACATAAATTTTATTATTTTTCTGATTCAAAACCTTTGAATGTCACTTCGTTTTAAGGTTGCACTAGACACTGGCTACAGCTGCTATCACTTTTTGGTAGATCTCTATGCCCCTTAAATAGGTATCTGCCTCAAGGTATTCATTGTGATCATGCATTAGTATAGTCGCATTATTGATGGGTGTAAAGCCCAATGCCGGAATGCCCGCTTGGCGTATATAGTAGCTGTCGGTACCGCCCGGAAATACACGAGTTCGACTTTTTAAGCCGCTATAAAAAACAACTTCCTTAAGATATTTATTAAGACTTTCACAAGATACTTACATTTCATCTAGGGCCTGCTTGAAGGCGAACCAATATGGATTAGAGCCATTAATTTTTGTTGGCTCCACTTGGTGGAATTTTTCTTCAAACTGAAGTTCAATTCCCCCTCCTGCTTCTTCACACCAACAACGCAGTTGTCTCTCAAATTCGACTAAATTTTCGTTAATGGAAATGCGTATATCGAAGACAACTTCTAGTGAAGGAGGCACAACATTGGTTTGAACTCCGCCCTGCAATTGTGTTAGGTTCACGGTAGTTACGTCTCCAACGTCTAGGCTGGAACTCTGCGCTAGCATCTCAACCTGCGAAGTGCGAAACTCTGTTAGTTTGTTCAAAAGAAAGGCGAACTTCTCTCCCGCTGTTTGGGGCAGCAGTAACAAGCCGTGCCCGGAAGTTCCGCTGATGATGAATCTGATTTCTGTAAAGACACAAGTTCTGAACTTGATTCAAGGCCAGAGTAAGTCTTTACTCACGCCACATGGTTCGTTCGGTGTAGAACACCCCACAGACATCGTCTTCGCTTGGCATTCCCTCATCAAGGACAAAGCCAACATTAAGTTTTTTAAAGTAATCCCCTTTTACGAACTCACTCATGCCCTCTGGACCGCCAGCTTCCTCATCTGGCACATAAGTTACAAATACAGTTCGTTTTGGTTGATAACCAGAAGACTTGAGCATGCGAATGGCTCCCAAGTATTGAGTTCCAATACATTTCATATCCTGCGAACCTCGCGCATAGATTCGACCCTCCTTATCCAAATCTGCACTGAAGGGTCCATGAGTCCAGTTGTTAGGAAATACGGGTACCACATCCATATGTGAGTTTAACATGATCGAAGGTAAGTCCGGTAGGCTACCCAACCATTTAATTATTACCACAGGTTTAGTCTTCAAGACGGGATATATCACATCCACAGGCAGACCTAGGCTGGTGGCCTGACGTTTTAGGAAGTCTACACAGGCAGCTGCAAGTGAATGAGTTAAGTTCTTCTTAGCGATTTTCACTCGTGATTTTCAGGTAGTCTAGCAGGACTTACTGTAGTCCACATTAGGATGTACGGATGGTATACGCAAATATTCGCGAAAGATTTTGATTTCCTCGTGCGTTTCCCACTTAGATGCGCTCATTTTAATAATAAAAGTTTTTTTTAAGTTGAACTGGTGTGTTATTTCAATGGGGTGGCTTTTAGAATAACAATACAACTTATTCATTGCTCGTGTTTTTATAGCGCAGGATGATCTACTTACGACAGTCGCATAGATAAGCTATTAAATTTTTCTAGTATGCAGTATTTTAAATTTACGCAAACACATTGTTATACCCTTGCAAAGGGTATTATAATTTTGCCCAGAAGTTTACAATGCATTGAGTCGATTGAGCTTTGTCCGTCCGTTTGTCTGTTTCTACGCAAACTAGTCTCTCAGTTTTAAAGCTATCGAGCTGAAACTTTGCACAGAGTCTTCTTTTTACTGCACACTGCTAATATGTCGGAACCGAGCGGATCGGATTACTATATCTTATAGCTGCCACATGAACTACCGGTCGAAAAGTGGGTTTTACTTAGAAAAATTGTTTGTTTTAATGCTGGGGTTCTTAAACTCTGAATTATTAAAACATTTGCAAGGGTATAAAAACTTTGGCAAAGACGAGGTTAGCTTGGCCTTCTCGTTTTTATTTCCATATCAGTTCATATCAAACACTGTGGTTTGTGGGCTGTGGTTAACTTGAGTACAGGGGCGTCTTTTTAGAGCTTTTGCACAACCAATTTTTGTCGATATTAGAAACAATTTTAACGAGAGGATTATAGATACTGCAAATATTAATGTAAGTCTTAAATTGGAACTGAACATCTTAACAACTATGGGAGGCGGAAGTGAGCGTGGAAAAAAGTTCAAACAAACTTGATCTACGTGCAAACAATTGGAGTCTACATTTCAAATTGGTTGCTCTAGCTCTTCTAGTCTCCAAGATCTAGATGTTCATACAGACGGATGGACGGACAGACGGACAGGGCTATATCGACTCAGCTGTTGATAATGATCAAGAATATTAATACTTTATAGGGTCGCAAATGATTACTTCTCCCTGTTACATACATTTGCACGACCCCAGTATGCCCTTTTTACTCTACGAGTAAAGGGTAGAAAAATGGAGGAAAGTTAACTTTGGCTCGATCAAATTTTCTATACCCTTGCAGCTTGTATAATGTATACAAATGGGTGACACGTCTACTTAACACATATACAATTTCACTCAACACACAATTTCATCAAAACACAAAATTATCACAAGCAATTTCAACACATGCGTATTCAACACAATACAATTTCAGCATAAATCAATTTTATCACAGTCAAATTAAACACATGTCAATACAACACGTCAAAAAAAAACAACGATACAGTTCAATCTTAAAATTCGTCAATTTAGTAATGGAACAAATTCAACACTAGACATTTTTAACAAAATTATTTATAACAATTGAAACATTAAAATATCTCTGCTCTACAAGTCGGCAATTTGCTTATTTAAATTTAACGGGTCGAAATCAGTTTAGTCTCAGATGTCGATGTGACACGCCACGGACCAACAACAGCGTTAAAGGCTAGCACAACGCTTTCAATGGAAAAATTCAGGTCTATCATGCAACAATTGAAAAATTCATTGAGACGCTCAAAAAGGAACAAACATTAGTATATGCATTTCTAGACCAGCATTCAGTAGACCTTGAGATTGCAAAAAAAATCGAAAGAAATATTGTCAAGGCAGAAAAATATTGTGTGTAGTTTTAAGCCCAATTCCGATATAATCAATAAGTTAAAATGCATTGCAAAAAAGGTTAAAAATTAAAATGTAATTGTATAATATACACAGATGCATTTGTCTTGTGATTTTGTTGATTTTTAAGATTACATAGGAAAGATTGCGCTGCAAAAAAAATTTTGCCTGCGGCGCGCTTTACTTCACTTAGAAAAACCACTGCATACATTAATTTTGCACAGCAACAGTGTGGAAGCCTTACGTAAAAAAACTCAAGTCTTTTATTCATCAATGGAAACATTCATTGAGTCGGTCAAAATAAAACAAACATTGGTAGAAAATAAAAAGTGTTATGTGCAGAATCAAGCCCAATTGCTATATTATCAATTACTTAACATGCGTTAAAAGAATGCTAAAATATACTACACTACCTTATAGCCAAGAAACCCAATTTCTACTACACTTATTTTATATTTTAATAGATTTTCGAGCTCAGCATTCCAAACTAAACTAAAAAACAATTTTAGTAGAAATGGGTCATTTAATTTTTTATTTTTTTAAACAAGCGATATTAAAAATGCAGGGCCACACAAGCGAATATAGCGTTCACATTGATAAAACCACAAAATTTAAGAAATAAATCGTAACTCTTATTGCGTCATCCTATACTTTTACCCGTAGTTTTTCTGATTTTTAGATAGATGGGTATTAAATTTGAAATTTCATGATAAAATTACGTGTCAAGGAATTAAGGGTCCACGATAAAAATTCACGGATTGTAGTAAACACTTTCACTTTTATTCTTGCAAATAGCTTGCAATTTTATTTAACATCAATGAATTCCCGTTCGGTCAT
This sequence comes from Lordiphosa stackelbergi, assembly GCA_018904235.1. Lineage (NCBI taxonomy): Eukaryota > Metazoa > Arthropoda > Insecta > Diptera > Drosophilidae > Lordiphosa > Lordiphosa stackelbergi. The sequence continues at coordinate 22,801 of JAEIFU010003109.1, forward strand.
AGGATCACTGTAATTCAGTTTCTTCGTGCTTAAGTTATTGTGTGTTGAATTGACGAATGATTAAATTAGCTTTGGCTAAAATTGCTTGTGGTAAACTTGTATTGTGTTACAATTGCAGTGTGTTGAAATTCCTAGTGTTGAATTTGTGTTATGTTGAACTGACGCGTGTTGAATTGACTAGTGTTGAAATTGTTTTGTGTTAAAATGACGTGTGTTTAATTGACGTGTTAAAATTGTTTTGTGTTAAATAGACATGGAACCATACAAATGAGGGTTTTAAATGAGTTTAATTCTACAATTTAACTTCCGCGCTGAACAATGTTAACCGAGTGGTTTCTTAAATTTCAAATTTCCTTTTGCTTGCCAGTTTTCAATATGGCTGCTATACGATACGATTCATCCAATTTTGATTAAACTCTCCAAAAGTGTGTTGAAACAGATAAAATTCATAACATAAAGCATCATGGGCATTTCCACAAAGGTCCACCGAGATTAAAAAATTTTTGATTTTTCAAAATGATTTTTCTTAACATAACATTGAAAAAAAATCGAAATAAATACTAAAATGTTCGTACAGATTTTCTGATTCTTTACTATAAAAAAATTGGCTTGAATACCGAAGATGTGTCCATTTCACTGTTAGCTTTTTTAAGATGTCGCGTGATAAATGTCGCGTTCTTCATAATATTAAAGCTTATGACAACAAAACTAATGCAAATAATTGAATATGATTGCACTCAATAAAAAGCTGCATTATTCCCCTTTATTTAAAAGTTAACTGCTTCAAAATATTTATTTAACTTCCGCAGATTAATTAATTTTTTTAGATGCAGCCCAAAACGACTTCCATTTTTGTCGCGTGATAAATCCCATGATTTTTTAAAAGTATATTTTAATCGTCAAATCGACCGAACCTACCTTTTGCACTAAATATTCTGCTACCCAAATTCTACAAAAAAATAGAATCAAAATCAAAAATTCTTTTTGTCTTCTATATTTCTTCGCACTTTAAAGGCGTACGAATGTCGCGTTCGCGACTGTGGAAATGCCCATATATAATAATATGCATTTTCGGACCTATCTCTTCAATGGCAGCTACCCTATAAAGTTGTCCGATTTTCATCTCGCTCGGTGGAATTATAAAAGAGCATAGAAAACTTATAAATACCAGGTTTACGTTGAAAACAAACTAATTTTTTTCCATTATTTTTTCTATCACATTATATATTTTTCTTCTGGTATCCGCCGCTAACAAATTTAAAATTTTTTTAAAAAAATATAATAAAAAAGGAGGTGGAAAAAATAAAATAATTAATATAAAATATATTTAAAAAATTTTTTTACAATTTTTTATATGACAATTATTATTTTTCGTTGGGGCCGGTTATTGTAAATGTAAAAAATGTTTTTGTAAAAACAATCTCCCAATGAAGAGAAGGGGTGGAAGAATATATATTTACCTATTAAAATAAATTATTTAATTATATAAATTTTTTGGCACGAAAATAATTTTACAATATATGAAATTAAATAACTTCGAAATGATAATTAAAAGGTAATAATGATATGTTAATAATAACACAGTGTTACAGCGAAATGATCTTTCGAAATGACCTAGCACACGCTGTAGAGCAGGTCGAGTATAGCATTTCCTCATACTTGGTTTTCTCCTAACACCCCCAAAATCTGAAGTTATGGTCCAAAAACCGCTTTTTGCTTTTGTACCTCACTTAAATAGATATAACTCGCGAATGGACCGTCCGATTGTTCATATCCTTATCAATTCCGGTAGTGACGAGAGGAATCTAATACATTTTTATCAATGGTTTGACTAATTTAACGCGATGGCTGAGAAATGCGGCTTACAGATCTGGCATTTTCCTTTTTTTTTTGAGAAATTTGTACTTTGACCATCACTGGTTTTACTATTTTATTCTATGCGATTTTTTCTTAAAATTTATTATAAAAGCCCATTTAATTCTCCGTTGAACGGTTGTTGTCCCAATGAATTTGGATACCGTTTGACGAAGTTATGCGCGCATTTCTAAGTACACCTCGACAATCTAGTATTTTTTTTAGTATGCCAACATATTTTTTGACAACCTTAACATAGGTGCCCCCTACAAGTATGCTCTGTTTTCTTTGGCGCCAGATTCAAAAAATATTTTTAAATTCTTATATAAATATATATTTTCATGTTTCACAATTTTTGGGCCAATAAATATGAGAAAGGTGAATCGCTAGCATGGATCAATTTTTGACTGTGATATGCGACACTAACTCGCTTATGGTTTCATCAAAATAATTTTAAATTTTAATTTCATGTACAAGAGTATCTAACTCTGACTGGTGCATTTTGTAGAGTCTGCAGATTGTTCTCCAACTTCAGCCAACCCTAAATGTCAACTGTGGGCTGTAAGGGTCTTCAAGGGCTACGGTGCCAAAGGCAAATTCGGAAGATATTCTCCGACTAAGGCTGGAATAGGCCGCTACCAGAAGCGATCTCGGCTGTATGAGCTCTTTGGGGATCCTAGTCTAGTCAAGCGCATAAAACAGCAGAGCCTGCGCTGGTTAGGACATGTCAACCGGATGGATGAAGAAGCTCCAGAAAAAAAGGCGTACTAGACGAAGGCGGATGAATATGGAGGAAAAGGCAAAGTGGGCTCGCGAGGAACAGAAGGGACTGGCGGGCAGTAATAGCAGTGGGCGAGACCGTCAGGCATATGTTATACAAATATCGGGCCAAAAGAGAAGTCCAAAAATCCAAAAAGCAGCTGGTGCTGCTAAGATACCTGTTAAATTGCTGAAGACTGGCGAAATATTAGTAACATCTTTACTTCCAAAAAGGAAACTTCAACATACATTTTGTCAACCATTGAAAATAAATACTATATACGTCATTTTAGTGCCCGTTGTTTTATCTCTGGGAGATATGAGGTATTTCCCAATTTGCGTGGGAGCCAATATTTAAAACAAAAGAGACAGCAAAGCTAACCTCGTCTGTGTCGAAGTTTAAATACACTTGAAAAAGCTCGCTTCAACGGTTAGTGATTTTGACCAAACTTCTCAGATCAGATTAAAAATATATAAGATTAAGAACGACAGAGTTTAAGAGGGCATATATAGAAAAATCCATTTTTCCGGCCGATAATTTCTATGGCAGCTTTTGTGACGAGCGCTCTAAGTTATAAGTTCACGTAGAATCAGACAGACGGACAGGCTTAATTGACTCAGCTCGTCATGCTGGTCAAGAATATACATATATGTATACTTTATGCGGTCGGAGATGATGCCTTCTAAGCGTCGCAAACCTGTAGCTCTTACCGTCTTTGACAGACAGACCGCTCGTCATGTGGATAGAAGGACATGACTATTTCGACTCGGCTCTTAGTGCTGATGAAGAATATATATTCTTTCTGAATTTTGCCTTTGGCACCGAAGACCCTTGAAGACCCTTACAGCCCACAGTTGACATTTAGAGTTGGCTGAAGTTGGAGAACACATCTGCAGACTCTACAAAATGCACCAGTCAGAGTTAGATACTCTTGTACATGAAATTAAAATTTAAAATTATTTTGATGAAACCATAAGCGAGTTAGTGTCGCATATCACAGTCAAAAATTGATCCATGCTAGCGATTCACCTTTCTCATATTTATTGGCCCAAAAATTGTGAAACATGAAAATATATATTTATATAAGAATTTAAAAATATTTTTTGAATCTGGCGCCAAAGAAAACAGAGCATACTTGTAGGGGGCACCTATGTTAAGGTTGTCAAAAATATGTTGGCAGACTAAAAAAAATACTAGATTGTCGAGGTGTACTTAGAAATGCGCGCATAACTTCGTCAAACGGTATCCAAATTCATTGGGACAACAACCGTTCAACGGAGAATTAAATGGGCTTTTATAATAAATTTTAAGAAAAAATCGCATAGAATAAAATAGTAAAACCAGTGATGGTCAAAGTACAAATTTCTCAAAAAAAAAAGGAAAATGCCAGATCTGTAAGCCGCATTTCTCAGCCATCGCGTTAAATTAGTCAAACCATTGATAAAAATGTATTAGATTCCTCTCGTCACTACCGGAATTGATAAGGATATGAACAATCGGACGGTCCATTCGCGAGTTATATCTATTTAAGTGAGGTACAAAAGCAAAAAGCGGTTTTTAGACCATAACTTCAGATTTTGGGGGTGTTAGGGGAAAACCAAGTATGAGGAAATGCTATACTCGACTAGCCCAACAATATGTACTGGGTCTCGTGAAAAGTATGTTCAGATTTTTTTTTTTTGTAACACTGTGTTATCAATTAAAGCTTTACTTAACATTATTAAATAGCTGTTGCCAAAGTTTTTTTATTTATTATTCTGTCACAACCATGATACCCCAGCTGGTGGTGTGGGAGCGTTGGAATGCCGGCCTTGGTCAGTTAGCTGTTCTCAGAACTCACTCTCAAGTTCACTTTTTGGGACCATGCGCACACCTTGCGCATGTTCAAATGCTCCGTCACAATGTCATGAACCACAGATTTTGGTAAACTTAACATCTGGGCAATTAAACGAATACTTAGTCGACGGTCTGGGTTCAAAACTTTGCGCACACGAGTCACATTTTCGGAGTTTGTCGAAATTGAAGATCTTCCAGCACGGTCTTCATCGGCGACGTCTTCCTGGCCCTCAAAAAGTCCGGTACCACCGAAACACACCACTTCTTGCTAAAGCTATATCTGGGTAAGCCTGCTTGATCACATCAAACGTTCCTGTCGCAGATTTACCGAGTTTCACACAGAATTTAATTGCGTACCTTTTGCCGGCTTGCACTATTCACAGAATCACGTCGCGCGAAAATGCTTGTCCTGACTCTCCAGGTGCTCGGAAACAACTGACCAGCCGCTCATTCGTTAGCTAGGAACGCCCTCTACCGAATCCAGTCGGTGCGCGCAGGCTTCGAAATACAGTCGCGGCGAAAGAAAATCAGTCCTATTACTTTCCAGATAAACCCTGTAAAATCTTGAATTTGGAGAACTCCATAATTGAACAAAATTATGTTTTACTTCATTTTTGTAGGGCCCGTCCGAAAAGAGTTAATTCCAGGGATCGTAAAAGTTATAATTTTAAAATAAAAATTATTTTTAACAGTTATTTTTATTATAAAAATTGAAATAACACTTATTTTAATTTTTATTAGTAAAAAGAAATAGAAAAAGAGTTATTTTCAATTTTATTTTAAAATTGAAAATAAAAATTGATTTGAAATATCTTTTAAACCAGGCGCTGCATTTTAGAAGTAGACATATATCTGTGATCTATGTTTCAATACCCTTCCATTGATACATCACATGTCCTTTGAAGGATCAAGATATTAAGGATACCAAAATTTTTTATTCATTCAGTGCTTCTTTTATACATATCGCTCACTTACTTTAAGTCTCTCATAACTCAAACACGTAAGAAAAGTTGGTCCAAGCTCTGCAAAATTTAAAAGTTGTTCAGTGTTTCAGTCCCAGAGTTTATGTATGCAAGAAATTTTGACAACACTGCAGATGCAAACTGTAAACCGAACCAAAATAAACCAAACCGCTAATTCGTGCTCATAAACCGAACTAAACCGGTGTCGTATTAAGCAGCAAAACCCAAACGAAAACTGCACGCTTAAAGAAGAATTTTGAAGAAGTTTTGAAAAAAGGATCTCTTCGTGATTGCCTCGGAAAACATATCACCTTTTAACCGGTGACGAGCTATGATGAACACTTTTCACTTTTTGAACTACAATAGAAGCCGGCTGGTTCGGCTTGCTTTATAGTACCATCCTACACAACAAGTTTTCAGTTCATAGCTCAAGCCATTTTTAAGCAATGGTTTGAACAATAAAAGGTTCGGCTTGGAAAAAATTCAATAGAAACAGAAATATAAAACACGATATTTAATGTTTGCAAATTGCGAAATAGATACATAGAGTACATCTTAAAATCAGTCCTATTGAAAAGTATCTGAAAACCAAAAATGCAATGACAATGAAATATCAGCATGCTTTATCGCATTCTTTATTCAGTTTTATGAACAGTATTTTTTTTATAGAATATGAGGACAAGTTGCACCTCAAGTCAGACATGACCAATTTTAAAGCAGAAAATGCCCTCTCAACTGACACTTGGGTTGCTGGACGCAATGGATCACTTTTCGCCAATTGATACCGAGGATACATGAACTTTTTGTCCTCCCAATACTTCATGATATTCTCTTATATCAATTGGATTGGGGAGTATGCCTATTTCGGTTATTGCAAGATTGAGTTCAGGATCATCTTCCCCAACTGTCTTTTCATTCCCAGAGGCCGCCTCAATTGAATTAAGAAATTCGTTGAGAATGCTTTGTGGAGTAGTGTTAACCTGACTTGTTGACGGATAGGATACTTGAGATGAAACTGGGTCCATCTGTGGTGAGTCTACACTCAAATAAAATGACAATGCTTAGACGAATTATTGGAAGTCTTCCTTGTTTGAAAGTCAATTTCGAACTAATTTAATTAAACTTCAATTAGCCTATATGTGCATTCGCTTTGACATCTCATTTTCACAGTCAGCAGCAGGAAAAATATGTTTTAACTGAAAGCCGAAGTATGTATGTGCAATAACGACTGCAGGACAACTGAGATATGATGCTCTTGCATTAATATGAATTTACAAATGATATAACGATATATTCTCATCTCATATGGAAAGTTTAAGATACATCAATTTGAAAATCAAGTCAAAAATTGCAATTTTATGGAAAGTATGTTACAGTACAACTTTCTTACTTGATTGAGTTATGACAGACTTGAAGTAAGTGAGCGATATGTATATAAAGTGGCACTGAATCAATAAAAAATTTTGGTATCCTTAATTTTGATCCTTCAAGGACATGTGATATATCAATGGAAAGGTATTGAAACATAGATCACAGATATATGTCTACTTCTAAAATCCACCGACTGGTTCAAAGATATTCAAAATCAATTTATATTTTCAATTTTTAAAATAAAAATTGAAAAATAACTCTTATTTTCAACTTTTAAATAAAAATAAGAGTTATTTTTTTGATTTTTATTTAAAAATTGAAAATAAAAGTTTATCTGATTTTGGATTGCACACTCAAATTTCGGATATGGGGGTGCCTCCAAAAGGGTTCAGGACACTTATTTGGCTTTGATTTTTTTAAAGTCCATAACTCTTATTGCGATCCCTGGTTAAGTTCTTCACATTAAACTTTTCTTCGTAATTCATAGTTTTATTTATATACGTCCTATTGACTTATTTTTCCCTTAATCTTGGTAAGACCTTGTTCCTTATTATCCGTACCGCCCCGCCTAACGAACTATGCTCATCGAGACCCCTTCCGTTGCCTGTGCCTTGTTTACAATGAGTACTATCACCTTTTTTCCATAGATAGCTCGCCATTAGACGTAAAGAACTCCTTGATGTCACTCCTTAACTAATACCCTCATGCAATGGCTAGTACGTACTCTGACCACTTATGCTGTGAGTTGGACCATAGCTGGCATTGCCAATAAATTTGTCCCACCGGGTCAGAGTTCGCTATTAGCTTAATTCTTATGTAAATTACTCTTAATATTTATTGTTTGACTGAACATTGTTAAACTTACCTCTAATAAACAAATAACATCGCAAGCCACTCTGATTCACTCGCAGATTGTCTAATCTCAAAAATGTGAAAAAACAGACATGCATAAAAATAAATGGAATGGGCAACTAGTTGATCATTCCGAATACTTAGCCGCGCAGTCGGACTTTCTCTATCACAATTCCGAATGCTATCAAAATTACCTATATAGGTAATTGTGACCTCTAAGCGTAAAACTTCTCCTTTTCCTCCCTCTCTTCGGTATAATACTACCACCGCATGCAACTATGGTGATATATCCAACTTATTCGCTGATATTTTCCAAACATCATACTCTTCTTATGGCTTATGAAGCGCCGGTCTACATCGACCAATCTGCTCGAGTTTACTTCATTAATTAGGGACGGACTCAAGCTGAAAAATCAGTCGGATGATATATTCTCAGATTTTAGCAAGGCATTTGATTTAGTCAATCACCTTTTGCTCTTAAAGAAATGATCAGTTTTAGGCTTTCCCATTTTCTTGGTCAATTGGATTTCAATGTATTTGGCAAAACGTACGCAGAAAGTCTTATTTAACAACACCCTCTCTAAGCAGGTTTATGTCACTTCCGGAGTTCCATAAGGGAGTCACCTAGGACCGTAGGTCATAAATGACCTTCCTTCCGTAATTTAAATTCTCAAATGTATGCAGACGATGTTAAAATTTGTATGCAGCTAACAGACGCCGATTCACTTTGTCTTTTACAAAATGACATTAATCACCTTCAATCCTGGTGCATCAACAACTTGCTGCACCTTAACTACTCTAAATGTAGTGTCATGTCTTTCTATCGCTCTGCCCCATTTATGGGCAACTATTCTTTTGGCCCGCACAATCTCAAGCGTATACACGCGGTAACAGACCTTGGCGTATTATTTGGCCATTATATTAACTTTTCCGATCACATTGGGACTATCGTTAGGAAAGCCAAGGTGGTGTTTGCTTTTGCTAAACACCACTAAGCTTCTTTACATCTCACTTGTCCGACCTATACTTGGGTACTGCTCATGCGTATGGTCACCACAGTATGCAACATACCAGGGCCTTACTGAGTCGGTGCAGAAGCAATTTCGCCTGCTCCCCTTACGTGGACTCAACTGGGAACAACACCGTCGCCTGCCATCGTATGTGGACAGACTCCGTCTGTTAAGTCTACCGTCCTTGCAAGATCGTAGAATTTGTCATGGAGTAATGTTTCTACTGAACCAAATTAATTTTTCGATCCCATCTATAACTACAAAACAGTTCCGGCCAATTTGCCTAAATATAGTAGATCTAATTTCGAATCTCACGACCCGTTTCGAATCATATGCATGTTGCCCATATTCGACGGACCCATCTGGCAACGCCATAACTTTTGACAGAGATGTCAGATCGCTTAATGACATACCGCGTTTGAAGCGTCAGTCCAAGCAGATTTTTACCATGGAACAATACACGCCACGCGAGCGCTCTGAAATAGTTGAAATTTACATTCAACAGAACAAGTCAATTGTGAAAACTCAACGTGCTTTTAAAAATTAAAAATTAAGCCCATTTCACATTGAATGGGACCGTAAATAAGCAAAATTGCCGTATTTACGCCACTGAAAATCCTCAGGAGATTCAAGAAGTGCCTCTTCATGACGAAAAAGTCACAGTTTGGTGCGGCGTTAGTGCGAAAACGGTCATTGGGCCGTTTTTCTTCCAAAATGAAAATGGCCATGCTGTTACCATCAACCAGGAGCGTTATCGCGACATGATGACCAATTTTGTGATGCCAATTATTCGTCGAAAGCGTATGAGGCAGTTCTGGTTTCAACAAGACGGCGCTCCACCGCACACAAGTCGCATAACAATCGATTTTCTGAAGAAATTGTTTCCGGGCCGTTTGATGTCGAAAAGTGGTGATTTGGACTGGCCACCGCGTTCGCCCGATTTGACGCCGCCTGACTTCTTCTTGTGGGGATATTTGAAGTCAAAAGGTTTACGTTAACAAGCCAAGGACCGTAGAAGAGCTCAAGGACAACATTCGTGAAGAAATAGCCGCTATTCCGGCCGAAATGTTGGCGAAATCGATGGAAAATGCTGCAAAAAGGGCACAATACGCCATCAACGCCAGAGGCGGCCATTTGAGAGATATCATATTCAAAATTGATGTAAACAAATCTACTTGGAACAAATTAAATGATTAAGATTGCCAACCGCCAAATTTTTATTTTTCTTTGATTTTTTAAAAAAACATGGGTCCGTCGAATATGGGCAACCCTGTTTAACGATTTGTACCATTTGTTAGCTTC
>JAEIFU010003110.1:0-32737 GCA_018904235.1 Lordiphosa stackelbergi
TCTTCATGAAGCTCTTTTACAATAAAGAACTTAAAATCCAATCCAAATGTTTTGTTTTGGGTTGCAATACCCTAAAAAAGACTTTTACGAATACCAACAAATAATTTTGCTCTGTTTGACCATCCGGATCGACGGACCATAAACAATGTTTTTTTTTTAAACTCTTATTGTTGTTGATGATAGCGTTTTTATTATTTAAAATTTATCGGATTCTTAATGAATTTATTATATTCAATCATAGTTCGATGATCATTTCATAAGCTGAAACAAGATTTATCAGTCGGAAAATAAGTTTTATTGAGAAAAACTTTTTCGATGGTAGCTTCCTAACGCTCATTTATCTTTCCATTTTTGTTTTAAAGTAAAATGGAACCTGTTCTATCAGAAGATAAAAGTATTGTAAAATTGGCTATACAGCCCCAAAGGGCCAAGCCAAGCTTTCTCTCAAGAAGATAAAAAGTGCTCTTTGGAAAAAGTGGATCATCTAAATTTTAAGGAACTTCATATCAAACCAGTTCTGAACCGAACCAACCCGTAACCGAACCGCTAATTCCAGCTGCTAATCCGAACTGGTCTTAATCAGGGGTGTCCTGGAAATATCTAGAGATTTTCGTATAAACGTTGCCACTTCGAACTAAATTGGGACTCTTTTTTTGTTACCAAATACTAGATTATGTGGAAGGAAAACCGTACGCATCAAGTCTACTTGACTTTGAGCAGGCTGTTTCAAATCGCTCAACTTTAGTCATCTAGTCTAGTAGCCGGGCTTATTTTAGCCCCTTAACATATAAATTCAAACACGTTTAATATAAAATGCTGACGTTTATACGAAAACCTCTAGAAATTTCTGTGACACACCCGATTTTGAAAATGCTGAGCCGAACCAAAAATCACTAAGTAAAAAGGTTCGGTTTGGTTTAATTCGCTGACGAGTTTTAAGAGGTAAAGCGCTTGCCTTCAGACAATGATGCTTGTAAACGTTGGAGTTTTGTTCGATTGTATTAGATAAATTTTACCCGACTTTCGGTTGAATTCAGTTTTGCTTATGGACCCTCTACAAAAGAGTCCACCAATTGACCAAATTAATCCATAGCGATACCTTAGCTTTTAAGGAACACTTGTCAACCACTTAAACATAGTGATCCCGTACAACTCCTGTAACTATTCACAGACCTCTTATTAGACCTCTCTTCAGACAACATTTCTTTCGTGGAAGTTGCTAATTAATTTGTGTGAGTATCCCGTTTCCTCTAAGGGAAAAGTCCTGTACGTAATTTAAAGTTTTTAACGTTCTTTCAGGCTATTCATTTGTTTTCTAGGATTCTTTTGAAAGTGTTCGAATATTCATTGGGAAAAAAATCACAATGTGATTGTTTTTAGTGACCTTTTTGATTATCAATCGTAGAGCTTTTTAGCAGCCCTCTGGGTCAAAAAGTTACGATTTCGTGCATAACTTTTCTAAAACAAGTTAGACACAACACCACAAAAGAGGCTGGCACTATTTCATGAATTTCCACAATTCAATCATCAGCAGTCAGCCGATATTGGAAATTAAATAAGGCCCTTCATAAAAGTGAACCAATAAAACCATACCGGAACCGCGGTTCAGTTAGTTTCAAAAACAATGTAGTGAACCGAACCGGCGGATTCCCAAAACTATGTAAATCACTAACCGGTGTCGGACTGGTTTTTCTTATTTACCCAAGTTGATTGTTTCCATATTATCAAAATAATTATTTATATTAAAATGAATGTTTGTCTGTCTGTCCGTTATGCCTAAACCGGTGTTGATCCGATGATTGGAATAAAACGCTTGCCTGTTTTAAAAAATATCTTGGTTTAAAAATGGGCGAAAAATGTTCAAAAGACCGCGAAATTTGCAAAATTATACCATTCATCCAATTTTAATGAAACTTTAGGGATTGGTTGGACGCTTGCCCTTGAAGGTTTCCAAGTTGAAGAAATGGGCTGGAAATTGTCACAAAAACAGCGAAATTTGCAAAATTTATTACCTGGAGTCGAACATAGGCTATATAACTTATTTAAATGGTACAAAAAAACCGCGAAATTTAAAAAGATCCAATGGTAAAAAAAATCGAGAAATTTTCTGAAATTTTCATAGGACCTAAGGTTATTATGAAGATTATTACGAAGATATTAAATGGTAACATCGAACAGTCCAAAAAAAGAGGGTAAATTGATGGGTGAAAATTGCAAAATTTTATTATTAGTTCAGATTATCATGAAGATTTAATAATTGGCAATTGAACACGGGCAAAAGAGAAGATGTCGGTCAATCGGTTTAAAAAAATCGCGAAATTTGCAAAAAATTCAAATATGAGTATAGATTGTCATGAAGATGGGTAAATAGACAACCGTCTATGAACTATGAATTGAAGATCATACGTACCAAGTATTGGCAAAATTTGCTTAATTTTATAATGAGTTGAGATTAGAGCGAAGATTTGATGGTTGGAAACTGAAGACGGGTTAAAAGGAGTTGTCGGTCAATCGGCTTAAAAATATTATAAATTTGCAAAAATTTGTATATGAGTTCTGACTGACATGAAGACAGGTTAATGGGAGGTGTTGATCAAACGGACCAAAAAATCAAGAAATTTTCAAAATTTATTAATGAGCTTAAATTATCATAAGGACGGGTAAATAGGATGGTGAAGATCGAAAGGTCCAAAAAATGGCGTATTCTGCTAATGATGAAGTGGATTGTCAAGTAAGCTTCACTTCTTCGTTTTATGTTTAAAATTCCAATGGGTGTAGCAACGCACGCCGCGTACCGGCTAGTTTCTTATAAAAATGAAAAGGGACTCAAACTTGTATCAGCTATTAATAAGTTAACAAAAATTTTATGAAATATTTGGACCATTTTTTAGTTTGTCAGTAGGGGCATCAAATAGCAAAGTGACTTGCTTGTTTATTTGGAGTAACAGACTGCATTGACATAATCGTATCTCACATCAGAATCCTTCTTGCCAATGAGTGGCTCCACTACTCAAAGCAACAATATTAAGAAAATCAAATTGCGAGTTTTAAAGACGCCCAAAGTTTAGCGTTTTATTTCTATTTGGATCAGAGAACGAAATGCAAGTTTTTTGGAGTATACATTAAGACAGAAGGGGTTCTTTCAATTTCAATTCATTGATATGGAACATGATAGGGAATTAAATAATTGTCCTACATCGAAAAGTTATCAACAGTCCTAATTAAGTAATTAGCAGAAACCGTATATGATTATTGGTTCCACGAGAATCTATCGTCTAATCAAACTGTAGAAATACACCAAAATAAAGAACAAGTAGTGGGCGAAACCATTTGAAGTTGACAAACAAGATTGATAAAAACCCGTCCATAATTAGATTTCTTTCTTTTAAGCAGGATCTAAAACCGTACACCAACAAACCAAAAAAAGAAACTTGCTTAGTACCGACTCTCTATGGCATAACACTTAAATGTAAATGTGTAGCAGGCGGGTAAATAGTACATTTAATTATAATAATAACTACAAAAAAGCTCTCTACGTGTTTTCTTTCACTTTGAACAAAACTCTACCAAAAACTAGAACACTTGAAAATTGTGGTTCGGATTGATATTAGATGTTTTTAAATTAAAACTACGGATATTTACATATATATATATATATACGATAAACAAAACATAAATATATATTTTATTAAATACAACAAATATTTCGAACAAGAACAAAACAAAAATCTTAACCAAAAACAATGTTGATGTGTGAAATTTATAAGACTAGCATATTTCCTACCTAAAAACCAAGTAAAGTAACAACAATATACGGTTATATATGATACATATATGTATAGCGATAAGTAAGTAAAAAACATTAATATGTAATAACTAGAAGCTAGAGCTGAAAATCATTATTCATGGAATTTAAGGGAGGAAAAAATTGATTGTACCTTTTTAATGATTTCAATGGAGAATCGTGTAGTACTGGGTGATGCAACACAATGTAAACGAAACAATATGTTTTAGAGCATACGGAAGAGCACTTTACTGGGATTTGCTTTTTATATAGACGGCAATGTATGTAAGTTCGTAGAAAACGAAATCTAACTTGCGCAGTTTCAAATTGAAGAATTTAAATATTTTTATATATACCAAAACAATAAGTTAGTCTTACTATATATATATATATATATAGCCAATAGGGGAGTAGAGAAAATGTCAAAATCTTTCTTGGCTTCACGGAAAAGAAAAAAGAAAAAAACCAAAGACCGATAATCAAAGCGCGCACACATATGTAGACTAGGCATAAGATTTTTTGTGGGCACCAAGTTCATATTCATACATATATCATACACAATACATACATATAAAATAGCATATGCATATACATACCTTGTCTCCTTGTGTAGCAATGTACCTAAGATTTTTAAGATTAAGAAAAGCGTTTGATTTTATTTTTGGGTTAGACAACGAAATTGCCGGGCGAAAATGGAAAGAGCAAACACATTGTACATTCCTTGTCCCAAACCAGAAAACCCCGCAAATTGGAAATTGCTTCGATCACCAACGAGAGACGTGGATCCCAGCTGCGATCCCGTCATTTAACATATTATGTATGTCAAGTCAAAAACTCACCTTAACTCACCTAACCTAGCCTAACCTAACAAACAACACAAAGTATTCACTTTTTGTATCTAATATCTATGAATGTGTACTGAATGTTTTTACTTGGTGTCCTTTTTAAAAACAACAACAACAACAACGGCAAGATAATACTTATATATACATCCATATATATATATATATCAAAAACCAAGCACACCGATACATTTAGCATTGTAATTGATAAGCTAACGATATTAGCATTTAGTTGTATGCGAATCAAAAACAAGAATTATAACCAGATATGCGTACCTTTTTGAGCAAAAAAAAAAAAAACACAAGTAAATTCAATGTTAAAGCCAAGCCATTTAGTATATCGTATAATTACCAACATAAAACTAATCAAGACCAAAACACAATGAGCCGCAATTTGTATTTATGTATATCTCCCTCCCTCCTACCCGGACCCCAAAACAAAAGGAAAAGATTAAAACCTATAACAATCGAGTTCCGATTTCAACAACTAACCTTGCAAAGTGAAAGGGCATCTAGTTAATTGATAATACATAACGATTAAGAACTTTTGACTTTTATGGCTGTTTAGAGATTTTATAATACAATATATATATATATATAGATACGATATTTAAACCAATCCAACATTTTCGTAAATTATTTACATACTCACACAACACACACAACACACTACACACACACCCTACACTTTTGTGTCCCTGTAGAAGCAGGGCTTATCCCTCCCTCCCCTCTACACCCTACCATTTACTCACTTGGACTTTCGGCTTAACAATTTGGGCTTGAAAATATTCTCTTTGTAGCTAATTATAGAGAACAACAACAAATCGAACATTGTGAAATTTAGTGTCTTTACACTTTAAAGAGTAAACTTAACTTTAATGGAAAGTAGATGGCTCACACTCACACACACACAAAGACACACAGATACATAACATAATTATGGATACATACTCTCGTACATATGCCTAAAAGGTTAAGCGTGTAGTAATCTACCAAAACAACAACAACAACAACAATTACAAACTAAATGTCTATATATATTAACAAGAACAAGAATATATATATATATATTACACTATATGTATGTATGTGTATATGAAAACGAACGCTATCAAAATTATAAAAAAACAAAAAAATACAAAAGATTCAAAAAACAAAAAATATAAAAACACGAAATTATCAAATGGAAACTAAAATGCTGTTTTATTGTGGTGGAAAAATGGGGCTACGTTGTTCAGTTCAGTTGATCAACGAGTTTGTTAAGACAAAGACATTTGTTAATTTTGGAACTCGTTCTCTTATTTTAAATTATAATAGTTATTTTTTCAGTCAAGTAGAGCTTGATTCAAACTTTATTGAAATATATCAAAAAAATCGGTTTATGCAGTCAAAAATACTGATTTGCGCTCCTTATTCGTACTTCATTTGATCTCGGAATCTGCTTGTTGCAAGAATACCCGATATTATTGAGCTGTATATTTGAATTATATTCCAATCTTAAAACCATTGCTGCTAAAATGCCCGACTTGAAAACGTTATTCAAACTCGATTTGATCACAAAATATAATTCCTTCAAGATTTTTAGCAACTTTATGAATTTCAAACTAACAAGTGGTGAGCCGGTTCGATTATAAAAAAAGGTCAACGTTAAAAGCAGGACACACACAAAACCACAAGGAGGCTGCTCTATGTTTTTTAAGAACCACCCGCTCTATCTTTAGTAGACTTCCCCCACCGACTGCAAATTAGCAAACAATCTATCTATCTATCGGACTTGCTCTCGGTTTCTATTTGCTCCTTCGCTTTTTCATTGGAATACTGTCCTAATTTAGTCACAATGCAGGATTTTTTGATTTTCAAGTACACTAAGTGCCGATTTCTAATCTTCTATATAGCTATGTATCAGATAAACTTAGAATTTACTGTGTTATTTGTAAGTTTATGGGACAGAAATCTCTATGTAGAAGATGTAAAAAGATCGATTGATTTGCACTTTAATTTGACTAAAGACATATTTACACACGAAATATCAGTTGCACCTTCTATTGATCAACTTGAGAATTACAAGTGGTCTCATGTGACTAGTCAGATGGTAGATTCAAGTAGTATTTTAGACGTCGTTTCACCAGAGCGCAAAGCATTGAGAGCGAGGACCACCGAGTTCGGGATCTACATGAATCAAGCAAACTTTATGAAACTTTTATAGTAGGCTTGAAAATCAAGGGAATTCTGCTAGATTTTTTGATTTGATTTTGTTTCTTTCGTCTACTAACAAAACTTCATGAAGTTTGTTTCGTGTTTAAATTTTTTCAAAAATTTAATATTTTCATTTTTAAATTGTGTACTTACGATTTCCATATTTAATGCTGAATCAAGGTCAAAGTGTAATAATATTTCAGAGCATTTTCCGCTCAGTGTAGAATCCGCACTTGACATCAGCATTTCGGATTAATACACGAATTTCAGGACAGTTCCAATCCTTTCGTACTTGTTTCAAGTACAATCAAGTCGGACTTGTACATGAAATTTTAATCCGAAGGTCGATTTGAAAATAGTTTTCTTTGAGTTTGAGTTTCTTTATTATTTTATAATCAAAGTTCTTAATTGAAGAGGATCTGAAACAGTTCTCAAAAAACACTTAAGATTTAAATTTTTAACAAAAAATTAATGCAAGAAGACTAGTAAAGGTTTTGTAACGACAATTAATTTTTGTTCGACATGAGTATGAGGGCTTAAAAAGTTCTTAACACAATTCCGAAGCATGTTTAATGTATCACAACCGATTTTAATTTAAAGAATTTTGTAAGAAATAGTAGAACGAGAATTCCCAAAATTATTTTAAATTGACATAATAAATGTTTGCTATTTTTGGTGTTTTTCTTGTGAACTTTTGTTTATTGAACTTCATGCGGATTCTGTTTAAAACTACTCGAACAAAAACATATCAGACTTATAAATTTGGAAATTAATAGAGTTTGCTCCATTAGTGTTAGACAGAGAGAGGAAAGAGAAATTAAAAAGTAATCTCTAGATTGGCAATATGTGCCAAACTCTCTAAAGAAAATGTTGTGCCAAAATAATACGAAACAATAACAAAAAACAAAATGAAGTATATCTAAAATGGGTCATCATCATTCAGGCTTTGTCCAAATTACGTGGAGAACTCAATGGTTTGGGAGCAGCACAACCCATTAAATTATCCGTCTCACTTATTGCCATGGGAATTTTTACATCTGTTTCGCCAACACTTTGATTGACATCGCCGACATTTTCCACAGCGGTTTTCTTGGTGCCACCACAACGCACCACCAGTTCGTCATAGGATTTGTTATGTAGAAAGCACACCAGAATGACAGTCATATTATCCCCACCCAAGCTGCTCATGTGACAATCTGGGGCCAGACAGCTGTTCATTAGTTCTTCACATATAACTTCCGGCGGGTGTCCTGAGGCAATATGCTCACGCACAAACTTGGCCACCTCGGCATTGCTCATCACGTCCCAAATGCCATCACAGGCCAACACAACAAACTCCCAATCCTCAGTGATGTCACGCACCACTACATCCGGATCGGCAGTGACAATTTGCTCTTCCGGCTTCTTCGCGGAGTTCCTCTTATACATAAAATCACCCAAAGCTCGGGAAAGGGCTAAATTGCCATTGACACGATTGAATTCCACCCAACCACCGCCAGCTATAATTCGCTTAGCTTCGGCCTCATCGTTGGGCTTGTGATCCAAAGACAGTGGTTGCACCACGCCCGCTATGCAGGCAATGGCCCTCGAATCTCCCGCATTGGCACAGTAAAGACGTTGCTCCTTAATCAACACCACCACGGCCGTGGAGCCAGCCATCTGTTCACCCCATGATCCATTGTGCAACATCTCCTTGTCAAAGTCCAGAAAAGCACGCTTCAAGGCCAACTCAATTGAATTATTTGCATACTCCGGCAGCTTGGTGATGAACTTGTGCAGATGCTTGCCCGCCAATTTGGATACTGCTGCACCACCGTGCCCATCATAAACCGCAAAGAAAGCCGCTGCTGGATCGTCGGGTAAGGCCAAAATATGTGTGTGTGCATCCTCCATCTCGATACGCCAGCCCTGCATACAGCTAGAGCCTACGCGATAGGCAGAATTCTGACAGCCGGCTGTATCCTTGGTGGTCACCGGTTCCGATAGTGTTTGACCCATGATGAACTTAAAAAATGAGCGAGCCATGTCAATCTGGATGTTGACCCTGCTATGGTTTAGCCAGATGATACTCACTTATTGTACGCCTGTGAAATATGGATTTGTTTATTTTTTTGTTTTTTGTTGTAGTTGACTTACTTGGGTTACTTAAACCAAAAATTGTTTGTAATCTATTGGAGAGCGGGCTTAGGATAAGGTGTGGGAATTTTTTTTGGGAAAGACTGATTTGACATCGTCTACTTTTCAATGTTTTTTTTTATTGAATGGGAAGGGATATTACACAAAAAATCAGGACATATTTGGTACTTACCTTTAGATTGAGCTGGCTTAAAGCCATAAATTGCGGCTTCACTTGGGCCAAGATAGGAACCTTTGAGATACCATATATTCTGTATTACTATGTAAACATTGACATTGGCTAAAAGAGCAATACACCCGCAAAGCTGCTGGCTAACGTGAGCGGCGAACCCTCCGTAAAGAGTATACACCACCGTCAAATGACAGAAAGTAGAAAAGAACCTCTTCGAACCAAAAAATACCAAAGGCTGTTTTAGACAGGGCGACACCATGTTGTGTGACTTCATTGATCTGGACAATGCAAAGTCTAATAGTTGGTTTCAAATTTCGCTAAAAGCGTCAGAATAATTACAAAATATGGCCATGGCCAACGGAATTTAATCAGGTGTTTCTGCCGGACAAGTAAGCAGCGCCATGAGTATGAGCGAAAATTTTAGTTTGTGAGAGAACTAACCTAGCGAAAAGACCAGGGATGCAAGCCGATTACGAATTCCGAATTCTGAATATTCTTTAAGTGAAAATGTTTCTCCCCGTTTTCTCAAATTTGCCAGGGATTTCTGTAAAAATTTGTGCTTGTTCTATTCGGTTTATTAACTGGCAGGCACCTGCTTTGTAAACGCGCTCTCCTCATCTTCCCTTTTGCCCCTCTCTGGCAACTTGCTTATATTGTACATGAAAATTAATAATTTAAAGTATTTTCTCGACTAAATTTTCTAATTTCTAATTGAAATTTTTATAATGCTAACCAGTCATGATTGCGGATAGTTTTGCTTACCTAATAAAGACCCCTACACTAAGAGAAAACTAGAACGATTAATTTGAGTACGAACGCTCTTGAATAAAAATTTATTCGTTCTTGAATTTTCAAGAATTTCGCTCTTGGAATCGAGATTAATTCGTTCTCAATTTGGTTCTTATAGGCAAGGGGAGTGAGGGGAAGCAAACTTAAATAGAATATCATTAGACACGCTCTCACTGAGAGAGAGAGATATCACAAGCGGAGTTTGTCGTTGTCGTAGATGCGGACCAACACAAAGAGCGTACACTCTTAAGTACGATTTGGAAGATAAGTGTCGCTGATCCGTGATAGTCGAGTTAATGCGCCGTAGCGTTTCTTAAGTACACTCTCAAAAAAGCAGAACGCTCTTAATTTTATCCTGTTTCGGTCTAGAATTTGGTAAGAACGATTCGCTCTTGAAAATTCTTACTTTGAGTACGAATCGTTCTTTAATTGGAAATTGCCCGTTTTAAAAACTTTTTTATAAAAATAAATTTTGGTTTAAAAATTTTTTTTTTTTTTATATTTTTTTTTTTTGTTTAAAAACAAGTTACAAAAGTACAAAGCTCTTAGCTAACATAAATAAGTCTAGATCATACTAATTTTGAGCTCTTAAAGCTCTTTAAAAAATCCAGAGTCGTGCCCTAACATATCCAAACGTTCTTGAAATCTCAGGGAGTTAGGATTTTTAAAAACTCTTGGGGGTGTCCAGAGAAATCTCTAGAGATTTTTTGACCTTGTTTGGTTTACAAATCGCTCGAAAAATCCGTCGGTGTCCCAGAACTTCCAGAGATTTCATTTTCTAATTTGAAAATCTAGTTAGAACAGAAACTGTTTCAATTAAAGTTCCATCGCTGAAAACATGGCTGCACTCTCCGCAAATTTCCCTAATTTTAGTTATAAGTTAATTTTATGTTCAACTGAAATTTTTTGATTGTGATAAATGTTTTATGTATTTTTAAATTATAGTTCAAATTTAATTCATATTCTTCATAAAAAAATTTTAAATTTAAATATTTGTTGGCGCTAAACATGAGGTATAACTTGCCAGCCCTTAATGCGCTGGCTGCCAACCAGATGGCGCCACAATCGCTAAACGGCGCCACTGATGTGGTTGGTTTAGATCAGTGTCCGGCACCGTTCAATTTTCTGTGTATACAAGTAGCGACGTCCATCTCTCTGTCTAGCCGTCGACACACATTATACGAGCGTACACGCTCTCTTCGCAATAACAAACACACAGATCTCTCTTTCGTGTCGAGCGTACACTGGCTTTTTTGTTTTCCTAATAATTATTGAAACGCAAATTTCAATGTTTAAACTAATTAAATAATTTATTCATTTTATGCAACCTATCCAGAAAAATAATTTTTGTTTACAGTTCCAAAATTAGTTTTCTTTTTTTTTGCTTGTCTAAATCTTCTAACAAAACACGAGAGATTGTAAAAGCCATAAATAAAGAATTTTTGTTGGCTTATTGAAGATTTGAAACTGAAAATTCTTGATTTGGGTAAGAAAAATCTTGATTTTTGATGTGAAACATCTTTAATTTCGGTACGGAAGATTTTAGTAGAGTAAAATTTGATTTTAGCGTAACGTGACGCTGTTGTTTCGTTGAGTTTCCCGGCCAAAACACACATACTCAAGAGGATGGGCAGATGGGGAAGCGAAGAGGTAGAAAAAATGATGAAGTGGTGCAACTGGGTGGGTTTTGTGTGGATTCTGGGAAAGAACTGGGTGGGATCTGGTTATTAAGGAGGGACTTGGGTGGGATATGGTTGGGATTTGGTTGGTATCACGGTTGAATCTAAGTGGAATCTAGGTGGGTTCTGGGAGTTCGATCTGTCTAGGGCTGAAAGGGATCTGGGTGGGATATGGGTTAGATCTGGGTATGACCTTTGTGGGATCTGGGCGGGATATAGTTGGGATCTTGGTTTGATCTGGGTATGACCTTTGTGGTATCTAGATGGGTTCTGGGAGGGATCTGGGTGGGATTTGGGATCTCACTTTGGTGGTGTCTGGATGGGGCGTGAACATCAACATTTATCTTCGGACAGCACATAAGAATACCTTGCTCATTGTACGTAGCATCATGTTTCATCAGGATACTCACACCTTTTTCTCTTATGTTCGCTATCTCAAAATCAATCACAGCTTAGAAACAAAATGGGTGGGGTGGTTAATGGTAGAGGGGAGGAGACCAACACTCCTAAGTCGCTAAGTCAAGAAGGTCGTGTCTCTCAAGGATCAAGTACTGAATCTCTTGAATCAAGAAAGTCGGGATTAAAAATTCACTCTTGGATGAAGAATTTTGCTCTTGGTTCAAGAACGTACTTTTGAGAACGAATGCTCTTGCTTCAAGAGTGAAGTTCTCTATTTTTTCTCCAAGTGTAATTTTTCACGAAAGCATTCCGACATCGGTTTGAAACCCAAGGAATCAATTAGACTGATGTGACTTCCAAGCTTAAGCCCGAAGAGATTAGTTTAAATCTTAAAACAAAATACAAAACACTTTCTTTGTTTTTATTTTTTGGGATCGGCGGATCAGTTGTTTAATTCGAATAAATGTGCAAATCTCTAATACAAAATACTCTTCTCTCTATAGATACAATTTATTTGTATAAATATATGTATATGTGTGTAAATGTTTATGTAAATATGTATCAACTATATCTTTGGTGCGTTTAGCTGTAGGTTCTCTCAAGTTGAGTATACAAAATGCAGTGTGTTTCTACAACAAAAAGAATACAATTTAGGTTTTGTAACTACAATATGTATAAGTACGTGTAAGTGTATGTGTATGTGTGTGTGTAGGTAAACTAAATGAAAAGCGATTTTGTCCATTAGATAGATATGTATATAGAGTGTATACGTATATAATATAGATGTGTAGAGGCTAATTAGTGTTACAGTTATGTCAATTATTGCACCACATGCGGCCGTAAAGTGCTTAAAAATAACGCGACACACACACATGTGAAGGAGGAGGACGTACTAGACGATCCCTGCCCCCTTCCTCATGTGTGCAAAAAAAATGTTTAAAGATAAAGACTAGAGATTCTCTCGTTCGACTTCCGTGCAGGAAATCGCTAGGCCTTATAAATAATATTTGAAAAATGTGTGTAAATTAAAATTAGAATTAGTTAAGCTTGCTTGAAAAAAATACTGGTTATATTTTGTTGTGTGTTGTGCTTGCAAGTCTCTAAATCCTCGTTACAAACTAAGTGAAGATCAAACAAACGATCGCTGGATTGTCTATTTTTTTTTTCATTCTCTCGATTGGAATCGTCTACTCTCTAATGGTATTTGTATCACATATTTGTTGACTACTGTAGTAAGTTAGGGGTGGCGTGTGGGGGGGGACGTCTTTTGCTCTTTCTTCAAGTCTTTGCCTCAGGCCATGATGGCATA
This sequence comes from Lordiphosa stackelbergi, assembly GCA_018904235.1. NCBI lineage: Eukaryota > Metazoa > Arthropoda > Insecta > Diptera > Drosophilidae > Lordiphosa > Lordiphosa stackelbergi. The sequence goes on from JAEIFU010003110.1 coordinate 13,307, forward strand.
GTTGCCGGTCAGCTCAAAGGGACTTGTCTTGGCCGAGTGTGTAAAATTGTTTTTGGGTGAAAAATCCACGGGTTGCTCTTGAGCGGATGTGACGGGGTTGGCTTGCGGATAGCCCTGATAGGGTAGCTCCTGATACAGAGCACTGGGATGTGGCAGAACTACAGTGGGTTGTATGACACTAATGCGCTTAAAGCGCTCGAAATCCTCCGGTGTGGACATCAGGGGATAGGGATCTGTGGGATAAGCATAGGCCAAGGCAGCCTGTCGGCTACGTTCCTTGAGCTTGTTGGCCAACGTCGATTTGGCCGAGTCTGGCGTGGCCATAGATGTGGGTGTGTGGGATATGTCGGGTAAACATTTGGGTGATGACGCAGTCTGCTGTCTACGAGTCTCGCCGCGGTTCTTCATACACGAAGATTCCTCATGCTTATATAGATACGATTTCAAGGCAAATGCCTTGCCGCAACGGGCACAGGTATGCGGTTTGGTATTCGAGTGCGTCTGTATGTGGGCTCTCAGATTGGATTTGTCGGCGAAAGCCTTGTCGCAGACCGAACACTTGAAGGGTTTCTCGCCCGTATGCGTGCGTATGTGTCCCTGCAGCAACCAGGGACGAGAGAAACACTTGCCGCAATACTGACACTCGCAGCCCTGGTTATGAGTGCGCACATGCATGGAGAAGGCCGGCATGGATACATAGACCTTCTCGCAGTAGGGACAATGGCGTGCCTTCTTGTCCATAATTGACCTGAATGAAAAGGATTTGAGTGAGTTAAGGTTCTCGATGCCACCCTTCCAAAAACACTCACCTATGGGTTTGTCTATGGCGTGCCAAGTTCGATGAAGTAGAATATTTCTTTCCACACTCGGGACATATATGCTCATCATCCAATAGCGAAGTTGAGGTCAGTCCACCGTTTGGTTGCTCTTCACCAGACTGCACACCGCTGCTACTGCTGCTGCTGGTACAGGAATTCGAATCGGAAATGGTGCTGCGTCTTAGTTTCCTTCTGTCAAACACCTTGTGACTATAATAATTCGAATCATCATCGGAGGAGGCGTAAAAACTATTGGTTTTCATTTCCAGCTCGCTTTTGGAGCTAGCTGTACTCAAAGGACCCGCTGCCAAGGTAACCTCCGCCAGCTGCGTTAGATTGTACAGCTCTTCGGGTATGGGGGTGGCCTGCTGATCTTTGGTCATGTTGTCTGCAATGATGAAATAGAAATGACGTATCGGATAAAAAGGTGAAACAACTAGCTAAATAAATTCAAGATGCGTCATGACTGTTTCCCGATTTTTTCCACATCAACAACGGAGACAGACGTAAACATAAATAAATAACAAAATATATATACATACATATCTCTATATCATAATAATTATCTTAAGTATTCTCTTATTTGTTTATTTTTTTCTGGCGCATTTTCCTCAATTTATAAATTAAGGACAAAGTCGGAGAGGCCATCACCAAAGTCGCTGCCGCTACTGTTGCAGCTTCTGCCTTATGTGCGGAGGTTGTTGTATACGTCCGTATACGGGGCGTATGATTAACGTCAGAGAATTTCTCGCACTTGTTGGCTGTTGCATCTTTTCTGTTTTATTTTCTGGTATTTTTTTTAATATGTTGAAAATAAATTTATGTCGAAATGAATGCGCTTAATTTGTTCATGTTGTCTTGGCATTGATTAATCTGGCCTACGTAATTGGCACAAACTTAGGCGTCAGGTGGGGCCCCAAAGGGGCGAAAAGTGGCCCACTTAATTTGGGAATGCGACATTTATATTTGCGGTTGTTTATTTATGACCTAAATCAATGTTTTTAAATTTATTTTGATGGTAATGAAAAAAGGCGCAGAAAGTAGGATGAAATGGGATAGATATATAGATCGTATAATATGAGGAATTTAATTAGAAATGTTTGTTTAATTATTTAATTGTTTTAATTGGATTGAAATACAATTGAATGGATTTTCAAGTACGGATCAGCACAGACAAATCTTGAAAATAAAGTTAAGTTAATTTACGGAAAATTGTTTTAGCCAATCAATTCAGTTAAATCTTAGCTGAACTCAAATAAATTGTCCGACACATAAGTTTTGAGATATTCGCACAAACATGTATGCTTGTAGCATAATTTGATATGTGGCCACATTAATTATCTATGCCAACACAAATTGTTTTATGAGCTTTTAATTGTATAGTGTTTACGGACTAACCAAACACAATGTTGCGCTTTGTTGATAAGGGACACTTTTTGGATGTCAATATTGAAAATGTGTTTATTTTTGATAAAAATCAATTTTTCCGAAGTTTAAAAATTCGAAAATTTCCAGATATTAAAAATATTAGAAAAAAATAGATGGTAGTCCTTTGTTTCTTCTTATTTTGATTGTTTCATTTGTCCGCATTAAAGTTATAGTCCAAAATCTATAAAAAATTTTCAATTTTTTTTATTTCTGCACAAAATTTTTCAGAATTTTTTAAATATGTGCAAAAAAATTTTCAAAAAATAACACATTTACAATATTAAAATCCAAAAATTTGTAACCAACAAAATATCAAGACATCGTGTTTGGTTTTCTTACCTTTATTTAATGAGCTCTCATTAAAACAAATTTTTGTTGAATAGGCACTAATTTGGCCCCCAGACAAACAAATAGTACCTCCCTAAAGATGCGAATACTCGTAAATCTGATGATGTAGCTAGGGGAAAACTACATGCGGCAAATAATTGCTATTCTGTTGTATAAAGTTGGACCTTTTGTAAATCTAAGTTTATATCCTTCGTTTTATAGCTTCTATTATATGGACAACATAATGCGTGAAAAGCTGGATAATGCAGCTTTCATAAGACATCCGAATTTATGCTAAAACTTATTTCGCCTGTGCAAATAATTAATTCCCTGACAATTAACAGTACTAACGGATCGTTCTCTAGTCTAAAAGCATGTATACCCGGATAAATATATGAGAATAATCATATTTTTAACAAATAAACAATATTTAGTTCTTTACAGAAGCCTGAGATTGGGTGGGCCCCGTTGGAGGAGCTGTCAGCCAATTCTACATTTGAAAAATTGGTAAAAAAAGATATTCAGTGAACGTAAACGGTCAGCCAAATTTTACATTTTATGTCTCAGCTTAGAACCCTTCGAAATGTGAAAAAGTACAGTTCACGGAACAGTTCTTTTACTTATCGACTAGGTTTTGGTTCGAACTAGTTCATACATTTAGAAAATTATTTTTATAAATTTAAGAAAATTTAGTCAGGGTAGAAGTCACGAAGTTTTATAGATAAGTCTATTTTTATACCCTTGAAAAGTGTATTATTTGCCCGGAAGTTTGCAACGCATAGAAGGTATCATCTCCGACCACATAAAGTATCTATATTCTTGATCAGCATGACGAGCTGAGTCGATTAAGCTTTGTCCGTCCGTCTGTCCGTCTGTCCGTCTGTCTGTTTCTACGCGAACTAGTCCCTCAGTTTTTGAGCAATCGAGCTCAAACTTTGCACAGAGTCTTCTTTGCCACGCTGCTAATATGTCGGGAACCGACGACGACTACCGTCAAATGTTCGGTCGTGAGAAAAACTGTTTTGCTCTCAATATAACTGTACTCAAACACGGTGGTGGGTAATATGTAATGTTTTAAGCTGATTTGCGAGGGTTTGGTCAGAGTCGCTAAACCATTGAGAAAAGCTCTTTCAAGTGTATCACTTCTTTGAAGTTAGCTTTGCCTTTCTCGTTTTTTTTATTTAAGGATTCTTCATGTAAGTCTGTTTTTTACTTTAAAAAAAAATTATTGGAGAGTATTTTATTTATTTTTATTTATTTTATTCTAAACAGATTAAAGTAAATAAATAATTTTTTTGCTCTGATATGAAGGCTGATCAAAAAGCTCTCTACCCTCAAAATGGGCGTCCATAAAAAGGTATAGTGCTGGCGGCCACGATTTCTCGTCTCCAGGTTAGATGTCATTCTGGTCTGAATCTCAAAAAATTTTTGTAATTTTTTTTACAAAACGGCGGCCATTGTGTAAGAAAAATAATAAAATTTTTGTTTAAAATTATAATTGAGGTTCAGACCAAAATGGTGACGATTCTGCGTCGATTTCACTTTAATTTATCAAAATTCGGTTCAGTGTAACTGGAATATCACGATGACCGGTTCGAAAAAGTTTAAAAAGTTTAAAAATTTGAAGTAATATGAAAATGACTTATTTTACCGAAGGCAAAGCTAAATAGCTTGTCACAACGTTTAGACTCGACTTCGCAAATCAGCTTAAAAACATGACATATTACCCATGACCGTGTTTGAGACGATAATATTGAGAAGAAAACCAGTTTTCTCACTAAAACCCATTTCGAACGAACATTTTGTATGGCAGCTACAAGAAGTAGTCATCCGATCCGGTCGGTTTCCGACATATTCGCAGCGTGCAGTAAAAGAAGACTCTGTGCAAAGTTTCAGCTCGATAGCTCCAAAACTGAGGACTAGTTCTAGAAACAGACGGACGGACGGGCAAAGCTTAATCGACTCAGCTCGTCATGCTGATTAAGAAATATATACTTTATGTGGTCGGAGATGATTCCTTCTATGCGTTACAAACTTCTGGGCAAATTAATAATACTTTTCAAGTGAGTGGAGAAGATCGTGGTAACATCGATGCATCGATGTTTTTGTTTAAGCTGCAAACATCGATGATTTTTTCCACACAATCGATGTTTTTGCAACCCTACATAAAAGACAAGGCCACGCTATTTTCTTATAAATAGCTTGGCGTCCATAAGAAAAAGGTAAGGTGACCAATTTGCGTCTGTAGTGAAATATGCAACAGTAAAAAAATAGTGATTGGCAAACCCAATGTAGAATGTGGTTGATGCTTATCATTTACATGCTGGTCAATCTGTTCAAAACTCACAAATTTTCGATTTGAACACACACTCCCCTTTAGAGTTCATTCGACTTCCCGCCCGCCCGGTGTTCAAATAGTTGTGAGTTTTTAAAAGGCTACATCTTCCAAAGTATTTCGAATTTAAAAAATCCTTTTAAAGGAGTTATTAGAAAATAAAAGTCTTGAATATAGAAATTATTTCTAAATTTTAATGCGACTGAATTTTCTAAATTTAGAGTAATTAATGAGAGTGAGTAGCCTTTTAGTTCGTTAAAACATTTTCAACTCTATTTTTCAATCAATTTAGGCAAATCAATAGAAATTCAAATGTGAGATTTCATTGCCATTTTGCAGCTGGAATTTTGCTGTATTGGAAATGATGTTCAATGTATTGAATTATATTTTTCGTAAAATAATATAAATTAATATAATTCTTAGATACGTGACTTAAGTAATTTTTTTGAACCGAGACGTTGTGGAATATAAATTTAGAGGTTCGTATATGGTCCGGTTTTTCGGGGATCAGATCTCAACCGATTTGCATCCTTGGATGTTAACTAAATCACAAACAATTAAGTTTGTAATGTTTTAATTCAAATAATCAATTCCTAAACAACAAATTTAATTATCTTTCAAAACCATTTTTTCTTTAGCCGCTTTACAATTACAATTACAAGATACTTTTTCAATTAACTTTTTAAGGAAGTAGTCATCATAAGATAAGATCACTTTTCCTAAACGTTTGTAATGACAGTTGAAGAAACTGTGCCACATACTGCAGGGTTAAAATTAACCTTTAAGTTAGGATAAGATGTCTTTGGCGTCATGTATTTTAGGGATATTTTTGGTGGTTTTAGGCAATTAGTTTTTTTTGGGTGCAAAGGAAACAGGATTCTATAAAAGTATTCTTCTTAAAGGAATGGTTTACCATCCAAATTCACCTGATTTGGCTCTGTGTGACTATTAAATATTTGATAAGTGCTTTTTCATGAATGAAAAGTAATATAAGGATAAGGAATGAAACATCATTAAATGGACACGAGGGTCGATGCCCTAAAACATTAGCCCCAAAATGTTTTTTGATCAAACAAAACGTAGTATGAAAGACACTACATATATATTTAGATACCGCATCTCATAGAAACTTTTTTGCTTCTGTGCTCCCCCAGTTACATGCGTCATCTATCGCATCGCTAATATTTTGTAGTATTAAGTAATATCTGAAGAAGTTATCAAAACGTTAGTTTTTAACCCGCCCCTTCTAGGTCTTGAATTCAGTACCTTCCTCTGCGGACCGAACACACGGCATAGCAGCTTAACTCGCTGCTCCATCGGCCGGAACTTTTAAGGCGCCACTAGTCGCAGTAAAAGATCTCAGCTGGCAGAAATGGCGGCACTGCCAATGCTTCAACAGTGCCTTAGAACGACGAGGTCGTGGTTCGACTATCAATAAGGACTCGTTGCATTGCAACCAAATATTGTTATATTTTTTTTTTTTATATAAATAAATATTTTTTTTAATTTTTAAACTGAAGCTTTAGACAAAACTATAGATGATAAATCTTGTTTTTGAGACTTATAAGCTCATTTCAAGGTTTTTCAATCTAGATTTTTGAAGGATTGCCATAGTTTATTATCTCTTGTTAGGGTAGAACACTACTTAATCTGTGTCCAAGCCAATTCAGCTAAGACTTCAGTTACCAGAGCCTGCCCCAAACCAATACAATTTTCTTTGTTGAGAATTCGCCGTCAATAAAAAATGTGCGCATCTTTCTTTTAAAGCCAATAAAATTTTATATATCCGCTCGCACTTTGCCAATTGTTTATTGTTGAAAGTTTTCTTTTCTTTTTTTGTTGTGTTTCATTATTTTTCGTAATCGTCTAAATAATCGATTAATGCTTATTGCCACAATAAGCAGGCATCTTTCTTTCGGTTGGTCCGAGGAGGTCATGTGCAATGTGTGGCGGCTGTTTTGGTTGTTTTGTTTGTTTCTTTAGCGGCCGTTTTTCCCGTTCCCAGCCGCCTGATTGTGGTCAGAGAGTGGGTGCCGCCCTCACACCCACCTGATCACCCCTTGCCCAAATAGACGCCCCCGCCGAGACTTTTGAGCAACCTGTTGAGCATGCTTAGCAGCCAAATTTTGTTAGTTCTATCGTATCGCCGGCAATGAGTACATCAAAATGTTTGCGGCCATTAAGACCGTTTTTTTTTTTTTTGGCAAAAGGTGGGTAAAGGTGGTTTTCCATTGAAATCCCTCTCATATGGAAATTGATAGATGCGAGTGTGGGCAGCCAGACATCCAATAATCGGTGTGTCTAAGCAATTTGCGGCTCATTTATTTAAATTCAAAATAAAAAGTTTCGATCCCAGGTGGTTGAGCATTTTTCTATTTATTCCATACCTGTTCCAAGAAAAAACACAAATAAAAAATGAGTTTGTGTGCGAGTCTATTCTCAAGAAATTTCATACAACTGACAAGTGGGGAATTTTGATTTTTTTCTGTGATATTTGCAATATTTTCGATGTCAAAAGCAACCGAAAGAAATGTCGCATGTTTCTATGACAGAACGTTAATTAATTAACCGTTGGCCCGTGCGAGGCGCGATTGCAGTTCGGTAATCACAGATGACAACTTGAAAGAGCAGGAAAGAAAAATAAAGCAGCAAATGGTAATTGGTGATGCAGGCTCAGGACGGATGCGGAGGGACGGATTGGGATGGGGAATGATGATTTGTCTGCCTTCAAATTGTACTGCTAATACATTTGGTTTGGCTGAATTATGACTTGTTTATGACTGCGTAAAATATGGGATGCATGAGGTAAGGTGGCAAAAATGTTATAAATTTAAATGGAAATATTTCATTTAGAAATGTGCAATATTGAGAAAATTTCAATCTTGGTCTTCGATAGGTAAAAAATGTACTTTTAATTCTTATTTAATTCCTATTCCTTCAGTGTATAAAAATCTTAGAGTTTCGCATAGACGAGTGAATTTCGAACTAAACTGCGCTTTTTATTGCGAAATAAGAACCGACAGCCTACTTTATAAGGGGAATCTGTCTACTTAGCTTTATCAGGCGGTTTCAAATCGGTCAAATTTTGTCATCAAATTAACCGTAACCTTTAATAAAGTACACGAAAACCTCTAGACATTTCTGGGACACACCCGTATAAGACCGATTTGGTTAGTGATTTTTGAGTTCCCCTAACCAGTCCATGTTAATATTGTATGCACAAGAAAGTATTGAAGCTTTTGTTTAGCCCACTCAAGGTCACGGGTTGATTATAATTTCATGATCAACACAAATCAACACAGATTTATTACATTTTGGACAGCAATTGGTTTGTCTGTACAGTACTCTTTCAAGGTTCTTCCCGGTCCTCTCCTCAGCACACTTTGTTGTTGTTGTTATACTTTAACACAACTTACAAGTTCCTTTTATATTAATTGTCCACGGAATAAGCACTAAGGGATTACATGGAACACTACAACGATCATTCGGTTGAGTGATATCAACTGCTGGCTTATGGACACACATAAAGGGCAATATCCCTTCATTTCTGTGGCTCTGTTTTGAATTAAGCAAAAATGAAACTGATTCAGGCCTGAGCAATTGGAATCCGAACCAAATCAAACGAAAACGAACCGCTTATTCGAGCTCATAAACTGAACTCACTAACCCACACAAATGTTGAGCCGAATCATCGACTAGTTTGATGCAGTCAAGTCCCTTTCTGAAGATACAGGTCCATCTGTTTGGAATTTGAACTATTCATAATTTGATTTTAAAAGCGTCAAATGTCATTTGGAAAGCGACTTATATTTAGTAAAAAGTTTGACATTTACGAAATTGGTGGCTATTCGCTTGAAAAAAGTTGGGAAATATAAAAAACATATTTCCAAAGTGGTGAGTCCTTGACTCAAAATGTGCGAAATTTGAGCGAAATGAGACATGTGAACAAAAAACAAATTTGTTCATAAAACTCTTTTTGCGAGTTCCATGAACTATAGATTAACCGACTTCAACCTACCCAAGCGAAACAAACGGGTGGCATTACGAAAAAGCCAGACCCCCGACCGGTCCTGCCAGAAACGCACCCTAAGCGAAACAGGGAACGAAAACCCCCTAGAGTGGCTAACGTCAGGATCGAATTCGTGAAGCAAGTTCAGGTGAAACTGGAAAAAAGTGTGCGTTTGGTCGATAAACCAAACCAGTTTACGTAGAAACAGACAGACAGACGGACAGCAGACGGACAGCCCGACGGAAAGCTCAATCGACTCAGCTGTAACGCTGATAATTTGACCGAAATTTGGATCCTTTTTATAAATAAATGACATGCAACCAACCTTTCAATACCTTTTTATTAAAGCAAAATTAAATTCCTATTCTTAAATGGACCACCCTGTAAAATAAATGTGATATATGTAAACCGCAAAAAAACTGTTCGAGCCACAATTTTAAAGTTAGAACCTCGTGTTTAATAGATATTATTCTATCGATTCTGAAAAGCACAATAGGACCCGAGCAAAAACACCAAAAGTTATACTACAGGCAGCTAGGGCGTGTTAGTCAGTTTGCGTGTGTGTGGTGTGTCCGAATTGTACAGGATATTTTGGGGTCGGGCTACTTGACTGCAGCGTTCTTACTTATTATTTATTTAATTAAAATATAATTACGTAAATGAATATTTTAAATTCATATTTATTAAGGCTGCAAGCCTTAAACTCCCAAATTCTGCATAAGGTTCAGGGTATTTTGAAGTCGGGCCACTCGACTGCAGCGCTCTTACTTGTTATTTATATAATTAAAATAAATACGCTAATTTTATTAAATTCATTTAAAATTAAGGCTGCAAGCCTTGAAGTCCCCAAATTTTGCATAAGGTTCGATCTGGGGGGTTGAAATATCGTAAAGTTTGAAGTTTGGTTTGCGGAGCGGTTGCTAAACTTATCGAACCAAAGGTTTTAGTCCGAAGCTTTTTAGATTGGAAAGAAAACATGTTATTCGGGGTACCCAGATTATTTTTTAAATATTTGAGACCTTTAATTATTGATCTTTCTGATTAATATTTTATAGAAAAGGAAGACTCTTTGATATTAGAAGGCTAATTGTATTTTCCTATTTTCTAACTAGACTATAGCTTCATTTCCCTTTTCAAAGTAATCAAATCCCGAATTTGTATAATTGTTCTTTACTAGACAATGAACCGATCTAGTTCTACATATGCAATTGTTTTTCAAACAAAGTATTAAGGAAACTATATAAGATCTAAAAAACTTTTTATTAACCGAATTATTTTTTAATCTAAGGATGTACGGTTTTGGATAAGGTTTGGGAGTTTATAAATCGCTCACTTACTTCAATACTGGCTTAAATCAAAATAATCCATTTGGAAAAAACGACGTTTAAAGTTCTCAATGGGTTTATTCAGAAAAAATTGAATCTTTTAGTTTCGAGTTAATCTAGTAAAATATTATAAATTGAAAATGCTCATTAATAAAAATTTAAAAAAAGATGTTTTAACTAAAATCGAAGTATTTGCGTAATATCGACTGCAGGACAACTGAGATATGACGCTCTTGCAATAACATGAAAATTAACCTGTACAATTATATTTCGACATATTTTGATCTCACGTGAAAAGTATAAGAGATACCAATATGAAAATATTTACAAAAAATAGTACACAATACAGCGTATATTTCTGAATCATCAAGTCAAAATCGTATTTTTTGAGTTACGCCAGTCTTGAAGTAAGTGAGCGAAATATAAGAAGGTTCAGTTCAAGGGACCCAAAAAACCCGAAGAAAATCGTCTGCATAGACCAGCGGTGGGCGCGCCGTTGTTCTCACTGGTGGCTTTCAGTCCACACAAGCAGACGGCGTAACAAGAGCATTGGAATCGCATCGAAGTGAGTTAAGACAACAAAGACCGTTTGTACTGGCGCCAGACGGCGCAACAAGTGCAATTGGTGCCCCCGTGGCCTCTAATAAAGGTTGTAGAGTAAAAGGGTATACTAAAGTACATAGTGGTAAATAGAAAGCGAAAGTATACATATTCTGATCAGCACAGCGGAGCCGACGATATAGACTTGTCCGTCTGTCAGTGTCTGTCTGTCAGCTGAACACCTAGATCTCAGAGATGGTAAGAGATAGAGGGTTTGACAAATATGGGACAAATGCTTCTTGTATCGCAGATCAAGTTTGCATTTCAAATTTTGTTTGAATCATACAGTTTAAAGATTTTTTAGAGGATTCGTAATTAGCAAAATGAATCGATTTGCCGAAGAAATGATAAAGATCGGATGAACGGTTCTCAAGAGAGCAAAGAGAACCACGCCATACCACCCTCCCAATCTAAAATGTTTTTCTTTTTTTTTTTTTTATTTTTCTTCTTTTTTCTTTTCTTCTTCTTCTTTCTTCTTTTTCTTCGCTTTCTTCTTCTTCTTCTTCTTCTTTTTTTTTTCTCTCTTCTTCTTTTTTCGCATACTACAGATGACACTAAGGAACTGGAGAAAAAAAAGATAGTTATGTTTTTGTATATACTGGCACATCAGTAGACAAAGTCAGGTGGCTTGATCTTGACCACGCCTCTTTGTTTTATATTAAGAAGAATTTAACCATAGCTGTCACATTCCTTTGAGATTTATGTTTTTAAACCAATAACCACTGAACCAAACCGACCTGATTTAAGATATAGCCCTCTTTCGAATTGCTGCTATGCTATTAGACTTCATTACTTTTTCAGAGCACATAGGGTTAACTTGTTGAGACTTAGGGCACTTTGGGGAGGTGTAAGATTTCCAACAACAATTTACTGAACAAACAAAAATAGTTACTGACCTGACCTCGATCACAGTAGAAAGTCGGGTACCAGTCAAAACAGTGTGCACATATTTTATGCTTAGAATAACGATACCTTAGCCAAGCCTTCCAGAAGGAATGACTTTAATGCTTGAATGGCATTTTGTATTACAATAATTTTTCACCAACTAAAGAAGGAATACCAACATATTGTAACTTCACAACAAAGAGAAACCTTGTTTAAAATGCAGTTTCGTTAAGTAATCTGAACAGATAGCACTTTCAAGTGAATTGTACTTTTTATTTATTAAAAATGGTAGGACCAGCTCACATTAAAATCAACTAAAGGCAGAAAGCCAAGTTTATAGGAAACTTTCCAACTGGATTTTAACATTGTAATCACTTCTGCATTTTAACATTAACTTTAATATTTATGATAATTGTATATGTTGTCAAATGATTATTAACGAAGATAATGTACTATGGGTTAATCCAAATGAGCAAAAGAAATTATTTGGATTTCAAGGAAGATCGAAATTTTTAATTATTTTTAGATAGCTTTCTTTACTTACTTTACTTTTAACAATTAAAAGAAAATTGACCAATTTTGCATGATTTTAATTGGGAAGAAAATAATGTTATCTGATTCAAACTGGTACATCAATTTTTAACAATCAATAATCCTCTTCCCATCTTCACAATAATAAGTTTGGTATGATCCAGACCAAAGTGCAAGACAGCCACGCCTCCCCAAAACAATGGACCATTAAATTTCACTGTGTTCTTGTATACATTTTTACGGGTATATAGCATATACTTCTGCAATTGATCCGACAGCCAGCCAGGTAGCCAACAACATAAGTTAAACTGAAGTCCAAAAAGAAAGTTCAAAGTCCTGTTCATCCACACAAAAGCAAAGAAATGTTAATGGGTGTATACTACGTAATGCCAGCAAATAGAGGCGCGCTGGCGTGGCTCAACGCACTACTGCTGCTGTTGCTCGGTGGCTGGTGCAGCGGTCTTCACTCTTTTTCATCGTTTAAACCATCACAACTGGAGGAGGCAGTGGGGAGAGGCATAGTTTACGCTTAGTTTAAACTTGAAAATGCAAACGCATATTAAACAATATTAGTCATCGCAGGACACAAGTCTGGTTCACTGATGACTTCTGATTTGTTTATAACGCCAATGAGTTCAAGTATCAATCGTTGTCTAAACTATTAATATAATTGTTAACAACCATTAAACGAACAGGGGACACAATAAAGATCTGGGAAGGGGAAGCGTTCTAATGACGTATAGATGATAATGTAAACACTATATACTGTATATGTTTTTGAATTATGTTCAAATTACGTGAGTTGTTTATGATAAAGAAATTTATGAGCTTAAACTATTTATGTCAACTCTTCATAAATGTCAAAATACTTGGGTGAATATCTTATTAAACATTCAAAATTTGGCTAACTTTTTTGATCAGATTGTAATATAACAAGGACTCAATTCTCTGGCACCTCAGCAACTGAGCAAGTCTTCACAGTTTTGGTCTAACAATCGCTATTTGTTCACAATTTATACTCAAACATAGCTGAGCGATTCATTGAACGATGCCGCATCAATGATATATCACACACACGGTTTTCACGTATTTTCATCATGGAGACATGCAGATGCGCTGGGGGCATACTGATCCCCTTTCCCATTTCAATTGGAACATCTTCTCTCCCATATTGAAACTATGAAGTACGGTTATTGAACTGAACGCAACGCCATTGATCGGTAAGAACTGAATGTTCTGAATACCACTTACAGTTTTTACATCTTTGTGTTCTCAACGTCTGTCAGTCTTTACGTAGGCCGAGGGAGAGGAACACGAATGCGCAGTATTTTTCTTTTTGGTTTCCCGAGGATCGAACCCTCGAGAGCGCGCTGAAGGCACCACCGAACGGAACAAGGTAAAAGTTATTTAAAAATAATCGAAAATAATGTTTTTATTATGCGCTCTTTACCTCGCCCGCCCTCCGTGTGTGTGTGATTGTTTTCCGGGGAAAACGGTTGGTGGACCCAACTACCGCGCAGAATTTTTCTAACGCAGTCAGTGTCAAAAACCGATCAGGTTGTGTGCTCCCCGAACAAGCCACGATCAAGAGAGAGAGATGCTCTGAGCCGGTGGAAAATTTCGCTAGGTGACGCAGTCGTGCAGTTTGGCATTTTCCATGTTAAAAATGCGCTATACTTTTGGGCAACTGAAGAGATTATCACTGAACCAACTTAAAATCAAATTTCTTTTATCGAAATTGACTTATCAATAGGCATGTGGACGGTTTTTGGGCAGAAATTGAACTTTTTCAAAGTGCAATAACTGATGTCGCCTATTAAAGGCATTTATGATTAAATTTTTTTTGCAAAGGTGGGCTGGGGAAAGTGGGAATGTGCTTGGGGGCTATGATGGTTCTATGTGCTTGTTAATGTATATCTAAGATTTAATATACTATTATGTGTTGATTTCTGGTTTAAATTAGATTTCACAAAGAAGATTTACGCAAATGCATTGTAAATTATTGTTGAAAAGTGACAGATTAAATATTCAATAAAGATAATATTTGCATAATGAGGTCTTTAAATTTTATTGAACTGAGGGGTGTTTGTAGACTGAATGTTATAATAAGAAAGTAGTTTGATATTTGAATTGTGAAGTTCGCAACTGCATTTGCACTGATTTTAATTGGGTCTTGAAGACTAATATTTTTCAATTTTTTCTTCCCATTGTTTCAAAAGTATTATTAATGAGAAATTGAGTTTACGATGTATTTGTTTGGATTAGAACGTTCAAGCTCAAGGCAAAATAAAGAACATATACAGCACAACGTATCGCTTCCAAACAAGTATAAATTATAAGAACAGAACATGAGAGGTACACCAAAATCATGCACAACGAGCCTGATAAATACGCTGATGGAATCACTGTTTGATCTGAATTTGTAAGAACTATTTGCTTTAAAATTTACTCTGATGAAACCTTCTTAAATTTACGAAATTGAATTAAACTGTATTAATAAATTCTGATTCAAGAAAAATGTTTTAATTTAGACTACTTACTTTTGATGAAAACTATTTATATCTTCAAAATAAACGTTCTTAGTTATCATAAATTAGTCAAGATCATTCTATTTTGAGTTTAAAAGTTCTTTAAAAATCCTGAATCGTGGACACCATATAAAATGTTCTGAAACAAGAATTGTGGATTTTTAAATCGCAATTGAATCTAAGAATTCTGCATTTAAATCAATTTTCTAATATTTAAAGCTTTTGGAAACTGAAAATTCTTGATTATTTCCTTTCAGGGGTGGAAACTGCAGATATTTAAAACTATTTTCAATAGTCTGACGAACTGCAGACCAAAGAGTATATAAAATAACAATGCAGTCAACATTTACTGCCCACTGGCGGGGAAATCAGAGCTGATGCAATTCTGTTATTTTCAGCTAATAGCTTTCAAAGACAAACTGCTAGCATTTAAAGAACTCCGTCAGTTGAGACCAAAGATGAACATATGAATGACATCTACCGTGTCGATTTATATTGATATGGTGGTATTTAATACTTTTAAACTAAGAAACATTAGCTGTAAATGGCTAGATATGAAACATAACTGAGTTAGTTTCACCAGATGGTTTAAGGCGTAATTAATATTTTGCTACGTATAGTCTGAAAGTAAATGAATTATTCCATTATAAATCCGTAACGCTTAAAATAGTAAGAATATCTACCATTTGAATCTTAACTTAATGGTCCAAAACCGCGAAATTCGTCACTTATGATTTTAAGACATAATAGATTGTTTGTTTAACAGATGGTAATGGTAAAAATACTTACCATCAATCGGTAAATTATGAACAGAACAGAGGCTTTGTTACCTGATAGACGAAACGAGGGCCGAATCCACTCCGTAAGCTTTTAAGCAAGCGAGCAGAATTGATTGTGTGAATCGGTAAACACTGAATTAAGGGTGAACGGCAATAATCTGAGAGATTCTCGATCACCAAGATACTACCATTCTGCCTTCTATTTGACATTTACCCGTCAGTCTAAGATCAAAGCCACCAAAAACTCTAATTTGTAAAACTCTTATAATCGGGGTGCCACAGAAATCACTAGCGATTTTTAAAGATAAACGTTTGTATAGAAAGATGATAGATACTTAATTTATTTGTAGAGGCACAAAAGTATGCCATTGATCAGATGGTGAAAATAAAGCGAATTAAACTCACTATACAGTAGGATTTGGTAGTTGATTCCACATCGCTCATATTCTCCATCTGATCTAGTAGGGCGTTTTCTTGTGCCTTTTCACATATAAATTGGAGCAGATTAAATAATATGAAATATAATATAATTAAAACGCTATGATTGCAAACTCTGAATATGTTTTAGATTATTTGTAAGACTTATGAGGCTTTATTCTAGAAGGCAAGTAGCAGGAATTTTTCTGAAATTAATATAATGATCTACACAGAGGGAAAAAAAATTTTTCATCCATTAACTGTCTTAACCATGATAATTCCATTGTTTACCATTTAACCATGAGCCTCAAAACAATAATTAGTATGAGATTAAATCTAAAATGTTTACTTACCAAAGATTAGAACTGGTTTACTAACTGAAACAGTTAAATTGAATGTCTTCCTTTTACCGGTTGAGCTATTCCACGTTGGTGAAGTTTAGCAATAATTACTTGTATATAATCTAATTTACCATCTATGTTTAAAATACAGACTCACTTGTAATTTTCAAAATGAACTCTAGATTATTCAATAGTATGCAAATTATTTAAATTAAATCAAAGAGCAAATTGTTGATTTTGACCAAAATTGCAAATTAAAAATTAAATATTATTGTATTAGTTTTAATCAAATATTTTTTTCCTTGAGGTAGATTGTAATAGAAGACGCGTGAAGAAGATATATCAAATATTCAAAATCTTATGATATGGTAAATTTATACTTAATTTATCATATCATAATAATATAATAAGACGATGTATAGATCAAAAATCAGGTAGAATGATTAGCTGCAAAGATTAGATGATCATAACACAAACATATGTGTAAAAATCGAAAGGAACAAATCGAGAAATGTAGATGGCAATTACAGACAGTCAGTCTTAAAACTTAAAGAATTTATATTTTTTTACTAACTGTTTCAGCAAAATTTAGTGAAATCATTGCCAGGACACCTAATCTTTCATCTATTTAAAGTTGCTGCCTGCTCATATTAAAAATAACCAATTATATTTTTGGTAATTCAGTAATGATCTAATTTATTGATTCTTCAGTTCAAATCGTATTTATTTAACTGCAGAAAATTACATTAAATTTAATATTTTGTGATAGTTTTCAAATTTCAACGACATTTTAGTGTTCAGAATACTGAAAGAATCACCAAAAAGGTATAGAAGACAATCTTTTACTTTTAACTTTATATAGTATTAGTTTAAAAGAAGAAATTTGGGTGGATGTGAATATGGCTGTAATGTGTTAAGGAACTCAGATTTTCAAAATAAGGAAATGTTTTAGTAAAAAGAAACAGATGAGGAAAATTTTATAAATATCTGGTGTTCGCCGTGATTGGAAAATTAAAACAACTTCCTGGTGGTTTGAAAAGACAAAAAGGGAATTTGAATTTTTAATCAAAAGATTTGTATTGATTTTCAAATTTGAAAGAACGCTTAAATTAGAAAAAGATAAGATACAAATATTGAAAAGACGTTAAAGGGCACCAAGATGAAACTTCTTTATTTAAGATTCATTGATGGTGAATGTTTAAAGACAATACAATGTTTGAATTTGGCTCAGACATCAATGCAATTATTTTACTTTTTTCAATGTATGTTTGCTCGAGGTCAAGATGAAAACTCTGTGTTTGTTTTCATATATTTGGACACATCAACAACCATTTCAGGGACAATTATTTTAACACGTCTGTACTTGGTGAGTTCAATACCACAATTAGAAAGTATCATAAACTAACAATCCTCTGGGCTACTTTCTTTATTCTGAAAACTAAATTAAAACAAAATTTCTTTTTCAAAATTTTGTCATGTATTCACTTAAGTCATCATTTCGAATTTATAATATAATTGAATCAATTGAACTGACAGATATTAATAATACTTTACCTTTTGTATACTCAACTATCAAAATCATCTTAGCCTCTCTCTCTTTCCCCCCTTTGATATTATGCAATTTTCGCACTTCTTTTAAAATTTTCACACTTTTCTGCTTTATGCAGCGCCCAGACAAGAGACAAGATGTTGCTATGGTGGCTTATCTGTTTAACATGAATGCAATTGGAACTTAGGTCGATAACCCCAAGCCCACAAATTAGAGATTAATTCAAGACCAAGTAACATTTACTAGTATGTCGACAGTGGTTGTTTGGGCGGTATAGTTGGAAGGGAGGGACCAAAAGTGACATGTGCTAAAGACATTTTGTGGGCAACGGTGTCGACTTAATCAATGGCAATTTGGCTAAGACAGTAACGAAGACTGACTGGGCCTCTTAAATAAATATGAGAAGGTACCACCCAACCGCTATTTTTAGCTCGATTTTCATGAAAAGGAATTTTTAAATGAGCGCAAACAGTTCGAAACTGACGCGACGACTCATGGCGCCATAACGACGCTGATCCGATCCTCTGGTCAGATCCCCAACTGTTTGCTCTTCACTTGCTGCGCAATTGTAGTCTCCCGGTCTTTGTAGCTTCCATCTTCATTTTTGTCGAATATTATATGCCTCATTTGGATGAACTGTTTAGTATTTGGTACGGAACAATAATGTTTTCTTGTAGTAATACGCATCATCATCAGTTTAGCTTCAGCCAGGGGATATACATAAATTCACTCAGCAGAGGCGGGGCCAATTATTCACACCAGATCTACTTGTATAAGCAAAAATTTAAACAAAAAACAAGCAAAATTCAACAAGAGTATTTTCAAATAAAATTTCTCTTTCCCGGATTTTTATTTGGGTTTTATAATTTTTGCGAATTATTTTTAATTTAAACTGCGGGCGTGATAAATTATCCATCGAGGAATTCACTCAGAGGGTAAATTTTTAAAAAATGCTGGGTACCCATTTTGGGTGGTTATAAAGTAGAAGAATTGGTATTTTTTGTTACTCAATACAAATAGTTATATGTTTGCATGTTGCAGAAATGCAATAGATATTATAGTAGACGAGTTTAATACTAATAATCCAGCAAATAGTTGCCTGACAATTTTGTATACTGAGAATATCCTGTTCCGAATATCTTGAATATGATGAAAACACTAATTCACCAATTAATAAAGGGATAAGAAACGAACACAATTCCATCTGCAACTTCCAGGGAAAAATGCAATTGTATTGGGTATTAGAAAAATATTAATAATTGCAGAGATGTAGCAAACACAGATGTTATGGAGATTGGCAACAATGTGACAGACAAACAGCTGTTTTTGAAGAGAAGTTAAAAATCCTATTTTCTGTATACAATTTCCTGTAATGAGACTATAGTCTAGCTATTTATATAAATGGAACAGAAACTAGCTGCTTAAGGGTTTAAAGTTAACCAGAATGAACATAGGTATAGTTTCACTTATAGAATAGTAATTGAACCTTGGGACTACATTTCAAATTACTAATTTATATTTTTCTTCCAGAGTAATATATGTAAACTGAACAAAGTACA
>JAEIFU010003111.1:0-18945 GCA_018904235.1 Lordiphosa stackelbergi
CGTGCAGTATTTCCCTATCTCTAAGGCGTTATCTCTAATAAAAGTTTTTTTCTTTCTTTAGAAAAATAGCTTTTACACATACGGTCACCTTCACCAGCTGTTGGTGCCAGCTGTGAAGTAATTTAGCCATGACAAAGCAAATTCTAAAACTTTGCCGCTCGGATTCGGCGTTAAACTGTAGGACCCTTTCTCTTGTGCGAAAAATTTAAAGCACACACGCCAAGAGATTGAGAGAAGCTTGGCCCCGTTGGAGGAGCTGTATGGCCAATTTTACATTTACAAGGCATTAACGATATGAATAGTTAAAAAACAGAAGCCGTTCAATGTTAATAAAGAAAGGAAGGTGGCTGTTAGGGTTCTTGTGCTTTTTTGGCTGCATTACCACAAGGAAACGTCTCCATACGTCCCAAAAACAAATCATTTCCAGCGAACAATTTGTAAGCGTTTAAATATAAGCAAAACTCTTCAGTGACATTTATAAAACGCACCAAAGTAAACGTCTTATAATCGAAACTCATCCACCTTTATAAGCTTAAACAAGTAAGAAATTCGTTCAAGACTTACTGTAAATTACCTGTAATAGCAGAACTGCTGCTACGCTGCGGCAACGAACTTTCGATTGAGGAAAACTGGCCAGTAGATGGCGCCACTACTATGACCATTTGGCAACCCAGCAAGCTAGTGCTGCGGTATCGAACTTTCTTTTGGTCATAACTTGAGTATAGTTCATCCGATTATCCGATCGTTTCAAAAATTGATAATAACCTAAATCTGCCGCAAGTATAACGAGAAGGCCAAGCTAACTTCGTCTTTGCCGAAGTTTTTATACCCTTGCAAATGTTTTAATACATCAGAGTTTAAGAACGCCAGCATTAAAACAAACTATTTTTCTAAATAAAACCCACTTTTCGACCGATAGTTCCTATGACAGCTATAGAATATAGTCATCCGATTTTGACCAAAACTTCCAAATCTTTTTAAAAGCGCATAATATTAATAATTGCTGAAGTGAGACACGTTAACATTAAAAACAAAAAAGTTTTTCTCACAAAGACCCACTTTTCGACCGATAGTTCCTATGGCAGCTATAAGATATAGTCATCCGATTTTGAGAAAAACTTCCAAATCTGTGTGAAAGCGTATAATATTAATAATCGCTGAAGTAAGACACGTTAACAAATAAAAACAAAAAAACTTTTCTCATAAAAACCCACTTTTCGACCGATAGTTCCTATGGCAGCTTTAAGATATAGTCATCCGATCCGGTCGGTTCCGACATATTAGCAGTGTGCAGTAAAAAGAAGACTCTGTGCAAAGTTTCAGCTCGATAGCTTTAAAACTGAGAGAAGGGATTGCGTAGAAACAGACAGAGAGACGGACAGACGGACGGACAAAGCTCAATCGACTCAGCTCGTCACCCTGATCAAGAATATATATAGTTTATAGGGTCGGAAATGAATATTTCTATGCGCTGCAAACTTCTGTGCAAAATTATAATACCCTTTGCAAGGGTGTAAAAAGTATTTGTCCCATACATGTCAAACCTCTATCTTTTACCATATCTGAGATCATGGCTATATCGGCTGTTGATGCTGATCAAGAATATATTAAATATATTTTGTATACTTATACGATCGGAAATGATTCCTTCTCCCTGTAACATACTTTTGCACAAGCTTAATTCCTCTGTGTACATTTGGTACAGAGTATAAAAAGATGATTGCAAGACATGTTTTATAATTCATTTTTCTACGCTTTCCACAAGTTACACAACACGTACTTTGAATAAAATTATTAAGCGTTTTAAATATATTTATAGTAAGTGTTCTTTATGGCTTTTTTAATAAATATTTATAACAAATTAAAAATAAGTTAAATGTACATTTTTCTGTCCTTAAGAAGATAAAACAAAGTCCCCTTTCATGCCTCCATTTTCGCAAGTCAAAGTTTCTGTAATAGAATTTTAACATGAGTGTCAATAGTTGAGTAAAAACTAAAACTTAAAGAAAACTAAAATTGGCAGTGTTCACCAGCACATTTTTGATTGTTGTGGGAACTGAGTGCAATAATGATGACGAAATTTCGGAGGCTGCCTTACTTAATCTTTCTTTAAGTTTGGTTTGCAAACCCCTTGCTTAGTTGCTTGATGGGCAGTTAAACCACCGGTTGTAACGGCAGCACTAAGCTAAACGGCAGTGCAAGAAAGGTTGCAAGAATACCTCGTCTCTTTGTTCTGATCGATAACTAACATTCGATAGGACATCCGATAATTGCCTGTACACATGCACACGAGAAGAGAAGTGAAGCCAACTTCAGCTTAGAGTTTTCCTATTTCCGTTTGAACTTGGCTAAAGAAAAGACCGTCCACGAGTATTGTGATCTGCAGAAATGCAGACTTTATAATGCCGAAGTCAAGCACCGGATTCAGAAGTGGTGTATGAATGCATGATAGGGCGTTCAATTACCTTTCAAGAAAACATTACTTTTTAAATTGAATGTATCGATCCTGAAGATATACACATTTTTCTAAAGGTAATTTTTTTCAGAATCAAAAAACTAGCTTTTCTCAGCGATTGCCTCGCCTAAAACATATTTGGACTGCATTTTGGACCTCAGCAAAGGGATTTACATATAAAATGACGGTATTCGGATAGAAACGGAAATGTTGTGAAATAGTGTTATCAATGAGGAGTACTAAACAAAATCTGAGCTATGTGTATTAGCAGATACATTACAAAGTCAGCACATAGTATCAATTCCTTGACATAAATAAACGAGATGACAAATATATCCCCTAACAATGCGCTACCATCCTTTGACTCATTCAATCCTGCTGTCTAATCCCAAATTGACGTAATTAGTTTATGCTATATTCGGATTACATTTCGTGCGAAACATTTCTCTCCCACTGATTCTATTGATCCGTTACGTTTGGTCTTATGAATCACTTTGTACTCAGTCTTCGTCATCCCATGCAATGTATGATCAATACTTTGTTCTGGCAAAATGCAGGCGCACCTAAAATACTAATTTAATATTTTCGTAAATATTTACGCAAATTAATTTGCATTGTCTTCGGACTTGTCTTTTCTTTGTTTTGCCAAGAATTCCACAAATCGACAGCTGCCAGCGTCAGACAATAAAGAAATCTATTAACGCTGCCGTCAGACATGGCGAAAAGTGGACCAGGGGCCCCAGTTGGTCTCGATGATGATGTCGTCACAGACAGAGTAGAAGCTGCCCACTTTCGTTTCGGGCTGTTTACGCAAATTCGCATGTCATGTGCTTAATTGTGCAGCAGGAGACGAGACGAGTTGAATCAATAGCAAATGGAACGACACAAATTGTTTCATTATCATTTCGCATTTTATGTCTCAATTTCTTTCCACGAATCACTTGGGCTACAATCTCATCTGGGGATTTCTTGTTGGCCTCTCTAAAAATATCCTAAAATGCATTAGATGCCGCCAGACGTTCATCTGCTACAAATGAGTCTTCATAATTGAATTACATGGCCAGGGACAAGAGCGTAAAAATTTTAATTATACACCTCATAATCATTTGCCCAAAGAAGAAGTGGGAGTACCTAAGGCATGAACTAGACGAAGAAAAAATGGAAAAGAAACGAACAGTTGATCAAATTTCGTGAATGAAATTAAACGTTGCGTATCCGTGTCGTGATTTGTTTCTGTTTGCAAGTGTGTGGGTTGGGATCAAGATCTGAGACACATTTTTAGATGCAAAATGAAAACTAATGCAGACAACTTTGCGGAAATGCTCTACGAGCTGCGTTAGAAAAATACTCCATAATACCATAATGCTGTTCTCAGTGATGTTGAAACAAAGTAACATAAAAATAGATCTTGCCAACAAATCCATGCTTACCAATACGACACATTACTAGATCTTCAGTTCCATGCATGAACATCAATTAACTTACATTAAACCTCGAAAATTTACTTCTTACGAATGAATGCTTGGGTAAGTACGTTGTATATAGTCGAAACATACAAATTTGATTTTGCAGGCTGGACAATAAAATGGCATTTCACAGTCGCGAAATTTTAAGAATGAGTTGAAATGGACATGTACTGAGTACAAAGACTTCAGATCTCACAAAGATGCGTAATGTAGTACAGGGTTGCCCATATTCGACGGACCCATGTTTTTTTTAAAACGAGAAAGGCAAAGCTAACTTCGTCTGTACCGAAGTTTTGATACACTTGAAATAGCTTGTCTCAACGGTTAGCGACTTCGACCAAACTTCGCAGATCAGCTTAAAAACATTTCAAATTACCCATGACCGTGTTTGAGAGCAGTAATATTGAGAACAAACCAGTTTTTCTCACAAAAACCCATTTTCCGAACGAACATTTGTATGGCAGCTACAAGAAGTAGTCATCCGATCCGGTCGGTTCCGACATATTAGCAGCGTGCAGTAAAAAGAAGACTCTATGCAAAGTTTCAGCTCGATAGCTACAAAACTGAGGGACTAGTTCGCGTAGAAACAGACAGACGGACAGACGGACGGACGGACGGACAGACGGACGGACAAAGCTTAATCGACTCAGCTCGTCATGCTGATAAAGAATATATATACTTTATGTGGTCGGAGATGATTCCTTCTATGCGTTGCAAACTTCTGGGCAAAATTATAATACACTTTTCAAGTGTATAAAAAAAAATCAAAGAAAAAAATAAAAATTTGGCGGTTGGCAATCTTAATCATTTAATTTGTTCCAAGTAGATTTGTTTACATCAATTTTTGAATATGATATCTCTCAAATGGCCGCCTCTGGCGTTGATGGCGTATTGTGCCCTTTTTGCAGCATTTTCCATCGATTTCGCCAACATTTCGGCCGGAATAGCGGCTATTTCTTCACGAATGTTGTCCTTGAGCTCTTCTACGGTCCTTGGCTTGTTAACGTAAACCTTTGACTTCAAATATCCCCACAAGAAGAGGTCAGGCGGCGTCAAATCGGGCGAACGCGGTGGCCAGTCCAAATCACCACTTTTCGACATCAAACGGCCCGGAAACAATTTCTTCAGAAAATCGATTGTTATGCGACTTGTGTGCGGTGGAGCGCCGTCTTGTTGAAACCAGAACTGCCTCATACGCTTTCGACGAATAATTGGCATCACAAAATTGGTCATCATGTCGCGATAACGCTCCTGGTTGATGGTAACAGCATGGCCATTTTCATTTTGGAAGAAAAACGGCCCAATGACCGTTTTCGCACTAACGCCGCACCAAACTGTGACTTTTTCGTCATGAAGAGGCACTTCTTGAATCTCCTGAGGATTTTCAGTGGCGTAAATACGGCAATTTTGCTTATTTACGGTCCCATTCAATGTGAAATGTGAAAATGTGAAATTTTTTAAAAGCACGTTGAGTTTTCACAATTGACTTGTTCTGTTGAATGTAAATTTCAACTATTTCAGAGCGCTCGCGTGGCGTGTATTGTTCCATGGTAAAAATCTGCTTGGACTGACGCTTCAAACGCGGTATGTCATTAAGCGATCTGACATCTCTGTCAAAAGTTATGGCGTTGCCAGATGGGTCCGTCGAATATGGGCAACCCTGTATAAGAATCATTTGTTCCATACATGTCAAACCTCTATCTTTTACCATCTCTGAGATCTGTTTGTTCATACGGACAGACGGACATGGCTATATCGACTCGGCTGTTGATGCTGATCAAGAATATATGTACTTTATAGGGTCGAAAAAACAAACTTATTATACTCTATGTACCTTCGGTACAGAGTATAAAAAGGAGACGCCACCGAAGCAAGGAACTACTTATAGAGGAATTTCTTTCTTGAATAGCACACAAAAAGTATTCGATTCAATTCTGTCAAACAGATTAACGACTTGGGCCAATAGACACCACATTTTAAGCGAGTATCAGTCGGGTTTTCGTAAAGGATACTCAACCGTCGACAGTATTTTTGTGTTAACCGCCATTGCGAATGAGTACCTGCGGCGAAAGGAAAAAATGTATATATTCTTCATAGGCTTTAAGGCCGCTTTTGCCACAATTGATCGAACAGCTCTATTTCTAAAGCTCAGCAACTGCGGACTTTCGACAAAAATACTCAACGCAATAAAGGCTATGTACACAGATAACAAAATAGCAGTTTGGGATGGCAAGCAAAGATCGGCCCCTTCCTGTTTCAATTTTTGTGGACGACATCACCACTGTTCTACCAGGAGGCGTGTCTATCGGAACAGAAGTTGTAAAAGCTTTCATGTATGCAGATGACATGGTGCTGCTGGCGGACTCCCCAAAAAAATTTCAAAACATGATAGACTGCGTACAAGACTACTGCAAACTATGGAATCTTCAGATTAACATAGAGAAATCAAAGGTCATGGTGATTAAGGATACGAGAGGACGCCCCTCGACTAGTGAAATGTGGTCCATAAATGGTTGCTTAATTGAAAATGTTTGTGGCCGTCAGTGGCCCAGCGGTTAGTGTGCTGGACTGCTGGGCGGGAGGTCGTGGGTTCGATCCCGGTCAACTTCACCAGCTATTGGCGCCAGCTGTGATTCGGATTCGGTTAAACTGTAGGTCCCTTTCTCTCGGGGTGGCTTAAAAATGTTTTCTATAGTTCAGTATTTTGCATATTTGCATATTTTGCCTGCGCACGCCATAACAACCGTTTTAAAGGTATTTCAAAATCAACTTTAACAACCTATTAGAAAGCAATAAATCCCCTTCATGGGTTGCCATATAAAGCACTTACACAATCGTCGCATCACCAATGGAAAACCTGGTCTTATGCCATGCAACCGGAAATGGATAGACGTAATTGTGAATTTTTTATTTTATATATTGATTTGCCTGCAATTGTTTTAATATCTATCGATTGCTTTACCAGACCTTTCCCACTGACACCCGCCCCTTCTCCTCCTCCTCCTCCATCAACTTGACTTGCAAGTCTTTTGTATATTTATGCGAGAGGCTTGCAACATTTGTTTGCAGGAATATTGCGTGCAATGCTTTATTTATGTCTTCATTTTGTTCCCTTACGGGCGTGTGCTCCTATTTACTGAGATATTTTCATTAGAATTCCGCGTAGTCCAAAATGTTTCTTTTTCATTCCTCCCCCAGGGCATTTTGAGTCATTTTATGCGCGCTACGAGTTTTCCTTCACGTTCAATTGAAAATTTTTGTTTATTATTTTCGTCTTTTTATGATTTAACCCCAGAGGAAGGGGCACGCATTCTAGGAGGGGGGCGTTTGCCCGGAAGTTTGGCAGCCAGCGGCAGAGGGACAGACAGAGAGGGAGAACGCATTGTGATTATTGTTATTCACATATTTCTAAACAAAACTTAATATGAAAATATTCATGCCTGTTTGTTGCAGGTGCTCAACTCATTCCACGGAAATGTTTACAAAAAGCATTTATCATAACCACACAAAACTAACTTGGATGTTCCTTGTACTTTTCGAGTTATTTTTACAGCAAAAAACCAACAATAAAAGGGCTGACTTAGTTGCCTGCTTTAAAACTCATTAAAGTGTAAGTCCCTAAGTGTTATTTTAGTCTAGAAAAAATCAATAAAATTTTGGTAGAGTTTCGCCCACGCGGCACCAAACGGAAGTGGAGTGCCCTGAAAACTGAGACGAGGCCTCGAGTGGCCGCAAAGGAAAACAACTTGCGAAAAGTAGGATGTGCCCAAGGATAGTTAATTAAAAATTCAAACGATTTGGGAACGTGCTGTCCATATTGAAATAGAACGGAAATGCCAAAACAAAGATCTCGGGGATGCGATCAGGAAGTGAAAGCACTCAAAGGTGAGTTGTGTGAAGTGCGAAGACGATGTTCACTACCTGCTGCTGTTGTAGAGAGTGTCAAAAGGGCAATCAAAAATCGACTAACACTTTTATGATCTTCGTTTTACGATCACATTTGGTTTGACATGATCAAAATGTGGAATGTTAACCCATGGCCGAAACTGCAACCAAGTGTTATTTATAAGTAAATTTGGAAAAGGTGTTTGGAAATGCATTAAATGCCCTTCCTTTAAAAATCAGCAGCCGCAAGACATCTGCTCAACAGATTTCATTTTCAGGCTGCAGTCCGACACTCCGTCAGAGTCAGTCAGTCAGTTTGCCTCGGGCTCAGGGCAATAACGAATGTTTAATTATTTTCTTAATGGAAACGCGCACTGAGCACATGACAAAAAATAGACAACGGCAACGTTGTCTTCCGTGAAAAAGAAGAGAGCCTAAAAAGAGGAAGGCTGCTGCAGCCTCCATCATGATCCCCGTGCCACATCCCCTGTTCCCTGGTCCCTGGTCCCCTGTGGAGCGCGTGTCTTTTTGTACATATTTTTATCGCCCTGTGAAGGAGGAGTGGGAATCTTTCTGCGCAGTTGCTCTAAAACATTCAAGTCGACAGTGTAAAAATTGCTTATGTAACTTATGTAACGAGCCTGGGTATGCCAAGTATGATTCCATTGCAGCTAACCACAGGTTGATGTTAAATGTCAATTGGGATACCCCAGAGGATCAGTGGCGCATTCATTACGCTATCGCTAGGTCCCCCCTGTCTTTTCCACTCCACTGTCCCTTTCTAGCACTCGTGTTGCTTGATAATGATGATGTTGATCTTGTAACGCTTTGCACTTAGCATCGGCTTTTTTTTTCAAACTTTTTGATTTATTTCGCTTTGACTGCCACTTGTAATACGAAACCCCCGAGGGGACAAAGATACACACACTTGATGCAGTGGTCTAGGCCCAGAGATGACACCAGAAGAGATTTAAGTGTGTATGCGTATATAAACATATATGTAGTACATGATTCAATAGATACCCAGACTCATTAGAATTATGGCTTGGTTTAGTTTCATTTGAATTATTATTATAAGACGATGAGAAATGATGAATTCAGCGATGCTGCTTAAATGAAAACAAACGATCTTTTTTTACCACATGACAAAATGGATAAGCCGTGGACAAACCATTACTCTCTTGGGTTAAGTCGTTAGACTTAACTATCTTTCCGATAGTAATTGGAAGTCAGACTAAGGAATCATTAAGTATCATTCGAGTTCCTTAATAAGCATCTGTAACAGCAATTGACTTATCTTTGACATTATGAGCATTTATCAATCGGGACGACTCAGTCCTTGATTATTCGAATTGTCTCTGGAATCATCCACTTTCCCTATGTTATGGAAGGAATCTTTTATCATTCCTCTCCATAAAAAAGGTAATAAGTCTGATGCTGAGAATTATAGAGGTATTTTAAAGTTGTCTGCAATTCCTGAAAGCTTTTGAGAGAATTATGACATCTCAATTGCAGCATTTATGCAGTTCCATTATTTCACCCTATCAACACGGCTTTGTGAAGCGTCGATCCACTACAACTAACTTATTAGAGCTTACATCATTAGTGATCAAAGGATTCTTATGTAATATGCAAACTGACGTGATTTATACTGATTTCAGTAAGGCTTTTGACTCTGTCAATCACTCCTTGCTGCTTCACAAAATCACTTTAATTGTTTTTCAATTAAAATTTATTTTAACTTTTATTATTTTAATTTTTTAAAAAAAAAACAATTATCAAAAAAATTCCAACCAATCCAGGTTACCTCTGGTGTACCCCAAGGTAGTCACTTGGGTCCATTGCTTTTTACACTCTTCATAAATGATCTCCCGTCAGTCTTGACTCACTCTCGTGTGCTTATGTACGCCGATGATGTGAAACTATGTTTAACATATAATGATTTGGTTTCCCGCTTTAATTTGCAAGCTGACTTGGATGCATTTCAGTCTTGGTGTAAAGATAATCTATTAAACCTTAACAGTTCCAAGTGTAAGGTTATGACATTTTACAGAAGCTCACCACAATTCTTTTCTTATATGATAAATAATGTCCCACTAGAGTGTTTGAATGATACAGTCAATGAGGTAAATGATCTTGGTGTAATCCTTGATCACCGACTTAAATTTGACTCTCATATAACGGCTACTGTTTGTAAGGCCAGGAGTATTCTTGGGTTTATTAAGCGCTGGTCGAAAGAATTTGATGATCCATATACAACGAAAATTTTGTACATTTCTCTTGTCCGTCCTATACTCGAGTACGGATCCTGTGTGTGGTCTCCGCAATATTCGACCCATCAAGATAGAATTGAATCTGTGCAAAAGCAGTTTTTATTGTTTGCTCTTCGTGGCTTAAACTGGAATCCTGAGGTCCGTTTACCATCATACTCTAGTAGGCTACTTTTGATTAACGTTCCCTCCCTCATTAACCGTAGAGTTATGCTTGGTGTAATATTTATACATAGATTGATTAATGGTGAAATCGACTCATCTGAGTTGGTTGGCCAAATTAACCTCAACGTTCCTATTAGACCGACTCGCAATTTTATACCCCTATCACTAAATCGTTGTACCACTAACTATGCTTTGCATGAACCGTTTCGTGTTCTCTGTGCTGATTACAATAAACTCTACCGTGTAATCAACTCGGAAGCTTCTCTTCCTGCTTTAAAAACAACTATTTTAACCTATTTAACCCGTAGTTGATATTACTTTATGTTTTTCCTCCGCGATTACGTGTCACAAGTTAGTGTCTCCGCCTCTCGGTCGGTTCGGTTACTATTTTATGCTACTATTTTGTCTAGGGTTCGCGCGTAACAAGCCGTGGCTTGGTGTCGCATGGGCCACTTGAACGTACTGCGCATTTTACGTCAACGTCCATATATTAGAAAAAAGAATTGGAATTAGGATTTTCCTTAACACAAGATCGTTAATTATTATTAACGGTCTGAGCTCAATGAAACACACTCGTTTTGGTAAACGGCTATAGTTATTGATATATTAATATAGGTGCTAAACACATACTCAATCCGAGCTTCAATGGTACTTTTAGGATTTTTTTCTGTTGAGTGTTCTTTGAAAAAATCTCCGTGTGCTCTTCCTATGTAAGCGATTCTTAATAAAAAACGAAAGCCTAAGCCAACTTTGCCGAATTTTGATATACCGTTTACTCGGGGGAAGAAATGTTTAATAGCCCTGCAGTTCTAGGACTCAGTGCTGAATTTATCAGTGCTGAACTCAAACCTAAATAACGAGAGTCATAAAGTAGTGGGTCCTATGGTAAATTCATGGCAGTCCTGATTTGAGAAGCAGCAGTTCCAATACAGGGCTGATTCAGCTTTGATTCAACTTATATTAAACAACAGAGTATTAACATCAACAATAGCAAATTAACATTATGTTAGCAGACAGCGCATGCTGACGAAACTTGTGTTCCTTAAAGAAAAGTCGAAAATTATGCAAAGTTTTTTCACACACACACAGCATGATGACTCCAAATATATGACAGAAGGTAATATATTTGTTACTCTGTACCGAAGGTACATAGAGTATATTAAGTTTGTGAAAAAGTATGTAACAGGGAAAAGGAATCATTTCCGACCCTATAAAGTCTGTCCGTCCGTCAGATCTCATAGATGGTAAGAGATAGAGGTTTGACAAGTATGGGACAAATGCTTCTTATACTTGCAGGCAGATCAAGTGTATTTTCAATTTTTGCCACGCCCCCTCCCGCCCCCGCAATTTGGAAAAAAGTCATATCTCCCACAGTTTTGTAGATAGATGATTCGTACCTTCTAGAGATAGTTAGTCATTTGTAATATGTATAGATTTCCCAAAGAAATGATAAAGATCGGATGAGCGGTTCTAAAGTTATGATCAAATAAGTGAATTACCCCCGCCACCCCCTCCCACCCACTCACAACCAACGCACAATCTTAGAGAGAGAGAGAAAGAGAGAGAGAGAGAGAGAGAGAGAGAAAGAGAGAGAAGAGAGAGAGAAACTTAGAGATACTCTAGAGTATAAATATAGTCGGGCTTGACCGACTTTCTCACTTGTTATAACTGCGCTATTTATTGTTCAGTAATTTCTAAGATTATAGATATTGGGAATATACAAAAAAAGTTTTATTTTTGAGATCGATTTATCAACGAGTTGTATACCCTGTTCCTACTGAAAATGGGTAAAGGGTATTTAACGCTTGCATATGTACAGGGTTGCCCATATTCGACGGACCCATGTTTTTTTTTTTAAAAATCAAAGAAAAAAATAAAAAATTTGGCGGTTGGCAATCTTAATCATTTAATTTGTTCCAAGTAGATTTGTTTACATCAATTTTTGAATATGATATCTCTCAAATGGCTGCCTCTGGCGTTGATGGCGTATTGTGCCCTTTTTGCAGCATTTTCCATCGATTTCGCCAACATTTCGGCCGGAATAGCGGCTATTTCTTCACGAATGTTGTCCTTGAGCTCTTCTACGGTCCTTGGCTTGTTAACGTAAACCTTGACTTCAAATATCCCCACAAGAAGAAGTCAGGCGGCGTCAAATCGGGCGAACGCGGTGGCCAGTCCAAATCACCACTTTTCGACATCAAACGGCCCGGAAACAATTTCTTCAGAAAATCGATTGTTATGCGACTTGTGTGCGGTGGAGCGCCGTCTTGTTGAAACCAGAACTGTCTCATACGCTTTCGACGAATAATTGGCATCACAAAATTGGTCATCATGTCGCGATAACGCTCCTGGTTGATGGTAACAGCATGGCCATTTTCATTTTGGAAGAAAAACGGCCCAATGACCGTTTTCGCACTAACGCCGCACCAAACTGTGACTTTTTCGTCATGAAGAGGCACTTCTTGAATCTCCTGAGGATTTTCAGTGGCGTAAATACGGCAATTTTGCTTATTTACGGTCCCATTCAATTTGTGAAATGGTAATTTTAATTTTTTAAAAGCACGTTGAGTTTTCACAATTGACTTGTTCTGTTGAATGTAAATTTCAACTATTTCAGAGCTTGGACTGACGCTTCAAACGCGGTATGTCATTAAGCGATCTGACATCTCTGTCAAAAGTTATGGCGTTGCCAGATGGGTCCGTCGAATATGGGCAACCCTGTATGTACAAAAAATTTTCCGGTATCTTGAAAACATCGATGGAAAAGAGACATAAAGTTTTATTTTTTAATCGATTTATTCTGAGTAGGTGTTATTCAATATTTTTTATACCCTGTTCCTACTGAAAATGGGTAAAAGGGTATTATGACGACATGCACATGTATGTAACAAAGGGAAGAAACATTTCTGACCCTTTAAAGTACTTATATTCTTGATCAGCATCAACAGCCGAGTTGATGTGTCCGTCCGTCCGTCTGTATACCCAACAAAATGCACTACTGCGAAAATAGTTTTCTAAGAGGAGCAACTCTTTTACTTCAAAACAAATATGCTGCAGACGAGTGAAAAAAATCATAGCACCATTACAACAAATTTTCTTTGATAAAAATAATGCGATTACTGTTGCGATTTTTTAAATTTTGATTATTTTTTTTCTTGTTTAATATTCTCCATAAACAAAAAGAGTGTTACCGTTCTTCAAATTTCTGTCTCATATATTTCTTGGGGATTGCTCGAAATTTAGATCTGCCAATAATTTAAGCCCAGCAGCAGACAAATAAAAATAACAAAACAGTTGCTAGTCAAACCAAATGCAATCCACAACCAAAGACAACAACAACAACAAACTATGTTGGGCAGGGGCGTGCAAAAGAAGTTACAGTTTATAATCTCTTGCATTGAGCATTTGTCCCATTCTTATCAAGTTCTATATACCATCTTTATATGTATTTGTTCATAAGGACAGACAGCCGCACTGAAGACGTATAAACAGACGGACAGACAGACGGACAGACGGACATGGCTATCTCAATTTAGTTGTTTGATGCTGATCAAGAAAATATACTTTATAGGGTCTGAAATTATTCCTGCTCCTGTTACTTATACTTTTGCGCCAACTTAATATACTCTATGTCTTCGGAGAGTATGCCAACTAACATGCTGCAGTCGAGTGCTTAAAAAAATAATAGCACCATTAGCAACTAACGATTTTGTTCTTGATAAAAAATAATGCGATTACTGTTGCCATTTTTTTAAATGTTTGTTTCTGTTTTCATTTTTCATTGGCGGTCCATAAACAAAAAAGGCTACCGTTCTTCGAATTTCGGGCAATAATTTTTTTGGGGATTTTAAGAAACAATCTATCAAAAATGCCGAAAAAAAGCACCACTAGTCTATTTTTTAATAAAGCCCGTATATTTTGCGGAATTGCCTTTGTAGAAAGCACGTGTTTATTAGTTTTGACTAACTAACTTTTTGTTTGTTATCATAAAAGTTTTTATAATCATTACAATGTTACGTGAAAAGCTCTGAACTGCGGAGAAGCGCGATCTTATCAAAAAATTGATATTGGACGGAAAAACTTGCAAAGAAGTTGGTCAATTGGTAGGATGCTGTAATAAAATGATTTAAAAGCCTTAAACTGTGAAGAAAAGATCGAAACACGCGGACGAAAACGACCTACACAGAGAAAAAAATGCAAAAGCTACACGAAAAATGAAGGATTTCTACACGTTTCGTCCGGGATTTTCAACCCATTACTTTTGTGTAGCTTTTCTGCACGCCGCATGTTGAAATGAGAAAGCTAAACGCGGCGTGCAGAAAAGCTACACGCGCCGTGTGAAGATTGCACAGGGAACATACGATGTTTGAGTTGAAGCAATTCGCAGCGTGCACGGAAAACGAAGGAAATAAGTGATACGCTGTATTTTTCGTTGAAGTAATTATTTAACCCCAAAGATAGATTCAGGCGTTTATATGTATAACATCCTGCTAGAGCTTTTGTAGGCTTGGTCAATAAAATTTGCACGATTTCTACAGTCAATCCTCTCTAGTAAGTTGATGTGAGATTTTTTCCAGGAAGCTTTATCGCATAGGTCAATCTGCAGATTGTGTTCCTCAGCCAAAAAGCGCCGAACAAATTTATCCCCAAAAAAAAAAATGTTCTGTTTCATCACCACAATGCACTAGGTCAATCACCGTTTGGAGAACCGTCTTAGACCAGAAATTCAGTAAAAATTTCGATCATTACACAGGCCAACAAAATGACCACTTTTGTGAGGTCCAGCCCTATTTGTATTAAATTCAGATCCCGTTTTGTGCACTGATTCCAAAACCAGGTTTTTCTCCATCAGCTCTTGTTTTCAAAGATATCGCGGAAAAACCATTTTTCTATAATTTGATGAAAATTTGCCTTCAAAGGGTGCGATGAGTTGATTTTTTTAGGCGACCTGTATGTATACTGTCGCATAGAGCTCATAAATACAGATATTGTTGCTCGGTGTTCCGCAATATCTTGAAAACAAGAGCTGATGGAGAAAAACCAAGACCAGTTTTGGAATCAGTGCACAAAACTGGATCAGAATTTGTCATCAATAAGGCTGGACCAAAATGGCTGTTAGCTAGTGTTATATTTAAAGGATTTGATTCTGCATTTCCAACTGAATTAGGTCTAATGGCCTCTTTTGACATTCTTGTTGGAGTGCTCAAACGGTTTTCTTTTTTTACTCTTCCAAATTAAGCACATTCTTTAATTAATTTGTAGTCCATCTGAAGGTGAATCACTATTGCAATGCACGCCAAACTGACCTTACAGAACAACAGTCGACAGAGAAACAGACCATCAAAATAATTAACCTGTCAACGCCATAGAACAATCAGCGAGTACAGCAAATGGCGCCCTCGAAGAAATTTAGTGGCTGAAGAAGGGGTAGAAATTGCTGTCGTTGCTCCACTTTATTCTAACTAGGCGAGGCGAGGTTAGGTAGGCAGTTGTGTGCCTACAGATTTACGGCACACCCGAACCCAATTGCAATCCTCAGCCCAGTGCACCACGTGGAGCGTGGAGGCGAAGACAACAACTTGACATTTATGTGCAGGCAAATGCATTTCTACAAGTACGAGTGCATTTCAAGATCATTTGAGTCCACACACACACACACCCAAACACACACTTGCCCCTAGAGAGGCACACTCAAAAGATCAACCCTCGCTCGACGACTCTCGTTGCTCTTCCATTTATGGACTACGAAATGTGCAATTTCTCTGAGGTCGCGACTGACTTTTTACGAGTTTTCCATAGGTCCCAAATGTGCACTGCATCTGTCTTGGCCCAGTCCCAGTCCACTTAGGAATTCCGCAGACAGACCACATGGAGTCGCTCTGGAGTCACTTTTTTGCCACTTCAGTTTTTAGTCTTTGGCAAAAGTGAAAATGTATTCGCTTAATTGTCCTCAGAGTGCGAGTGGGAACGCAGTGCGCTTTCAGAATGTGCTGGAAAATGTTTAATATATGTACATACCTCAGATGTTGGCCTTTGATGCTTCCCAACAGTTCCTGTATTTCCCTTAATGTGTCGTTATTGTTGATGGCTTTTATTATGGTTTTCTATTTTGGTCCGGCCCTCGAGCATTGATGACAATTTCTTCTTGTTTACAACTGGAGTCAGGGCAGCATGGCGAATTTTTGTTAGACAATAGGAATACAAAAGGAAGATGGACAACATTTTAAACTATTTTTGAAGCGGGTTAATTGTTGAAGAGTAATTAAATTAAGCTATTGTTAAATTAGAGCCATAGTTTTAACTCAATTGACCCTTTTAAATGTTTTATAACTTATACGCATTAAAATTTGAATGTATTTGGGTATTATGAAGGCAGAACGAACATTTTCGCTCCCACAAAGTATATATATTGTTGAGCAGTGCTAACTGTCGATTCGTTATAGTCACATTCTTATGTCTGTCTGTATGATCGCGCCAGTTTCAGAGACTATAGGAGATGGAGCCAGAAAAAAAACAAGCTCAGACTTGGATAGGAAGCCGGATTGGATTACACTAGGCAGAATTCTAGGAAGATTCAGTTTATAGAACTTAACTTTTCTATATAATGAAAATCCCCTTCTAGTCCCCTTCTAGTACATGTGTTCGAAATAATAAAATTGTATACTGTGTGCAAATGGAGTAGTTGAAGATTTTCCATAGAATTCAATACAAATGACTTGTCTAGTGTTCCGATATAGGCATAGAAATTTTGTCCTTACGAACACATGCATTCTTAATGGTACATCTTCACATAAAATAATTTTTGAAAAGTTTGGGATAATATATAAGATGATATTCTGAAAGGTTCGATCAAAAATGTAGGATTCCCAGAAAACACTTCTAACAATAAATGGGAATTTGAATACAATTATATTTAAAGTTAGTTGACATAAAAATTTATGCATGTGTGTGTACCCATTTAGCCTGTCTGTATTAGTGATAGAGATTTTCTCTTTCGTTTTGCATTGGAATTCCAAACTTACTTTAATCTCGAGAGAGGATTATTTGATTCTGCCTAGAATGACAGTACAAAGATAAATAAAGGATAAATTGGAATCGGATTTTTGATTTTTTCACCCAAAATAATCGATTTTGTGAAAAACGCGTTTAAAGTTCCCAATGGAAAATGTTATTAATTTAAAATGCTTATTAAGAAAATTGGAAATATTATGACTTTTTAACTGAAAGCCGAAGGATCTTTGCGCAATATCGACTTAAGGACAACTGTTATATGACTCTTTTGCATTAACATAAAAATGAACCCTGTAAAATCTCGTCTTACATGGAAAGTATTAAAGATATCAATGCGAAAATTATACACAATACAGAATACGATACAGCGAGACACAAGTGAGAAAGGCGGTCAAGCCCGACTATAATATACTCTGTACCTAGAGTAGGAGCTGAATGCAGTGCTGCTGCTGCGCTCATCTCTAAGTTTCTCTCTCTCTCTCCCTCTCTGTCTCTCTCTAACATGGTGCAGCGTTGGTTTAGAACGGGTGGGAGGGGGTTGCCGGGGGTGATTCACTTATTTGCTTATTACTTGAGAGCCGCTCATTCGATCTTTACAATTTCTTCGGCAATCGATACATATTGCTAATGACTAACTATCTCTAGAAGGTACGAGTCATATATCTACAAAACTGTGACATGGCTATATCGACCCGGCTGTTGTTAGACTAACGGCTGTTGTAACTTCTGCTCTGCCGAAGTTTATATACCCTTGGAGCATGATATATGTTGCCAGTTTGTTATATCGGCCCCATTGCGCGAAAACATCGTATGTGCCAAAAACCAAATTTTACAGGAAAGCGTTTTTATGTAGTTTTCGATGCGGTGGCTGGCATCCTCTCTACCAAATTTCAGCTATAAATGAGAAAACCTCGTGCGGCGCGGAGTAATATAGGTTAACAAAGTTAGCAAATAGATTTTCAATTAACGAGACTTTTATATGTAACGAGTGTTGGGGTGGTATTCTATTTTATAAATAAATGTATGTCAAAAACTCTTATGCTGAAAATAATTTTCTTTTCGGAAATTTAACTTGGTAATATATTTTTTAAAGAACTATCCAAGTAAACATATTGCAGTTCAATTGAACCTGTATTTTTTAAAAGGTGAGCTACGCAGAAAATTTATGTTCAATTTAACTGAAGAGTTATGAACTCGAAAATGTCTTCCAGTTTTGAAAGTCGTTAGCCCGAAGGGTTGGATTGCGCGCTGTAATTAATGGTGGATTCTTCACTAGGTGTAATATGAACGGAGTCAACTGGCATCCTAGTACTTATAGCCACAACGCAGCAATTATTCCGAAGACAATTAGTTTTGTGTGGCACATACGATCATTTTGCTCACAAGAAAACAACTGGACATTGACACATACTATTAAATTGATTTTGTTGTATCTCCGTGACGGTAGCGATTATCACTATATATTTTACCAGATGATGAGTTTGTATCAAAATGTAAAAATTGTAAAATTAGCTACACAGCTCCTCCAACGGGGCCAAGCCAAGCTTCTCTCGATCTCTTGGCGTGTGTGCTTTTAAATTCTTCGCACAAGAGAAAGGGACCTACAGTTTAACGCCGAATCCGAACGGCAAAGATTGAGAATTGCTTTTTCATGGCTAGATTACTTCACAGCTGGCGCCAATAGCTGGTGAAG
>JAEIFU010003112.1:0-32734 GCA_018904235.1 Lordiphosa stackelbergi
CTACGTTCCGGATGAGATTGAACTGGATGAGTTGTGAAGACGACTCTATCGCAACAGATCAGTATATGTTTGATGTGGGATTCTTGAGCGACCAGTTTGAAGAAGATGATATGGATTTCCGCTTCATGGACAAATGAAGGTTACCGTTTTTAATGACGAACCAATGAAAGCGCTTGAACAACATTTCCTTAGCGAATGAAAAAGAAAACAAAAACATAAACTGCAGTCAGTTAATGTTTTTTTTGCGAATAAATCTGGGCTATGTGGTTTAAAGAAACAAACAACGTTTAACATATATTGGAGTCCCCCCTGGTTGGAGACCGAGTTTTCAAACAGGATATTAGACAATTTATAAAATATCGGTAGCATGTCAAGTTTTACCTAACAAGGCAAAAGCAATAAACCAAGTTCCTAGTTAATGGGCTTAAGATCGTAAACTTCGTTTGTGCTGAAGTTTTTATATTCTTTACATTGCTGGTTTGAAATATCAGAGTTTAAGAATGCTACCTTTAATATCGATATTGTTTCTTAGTAAAACCCAGTTTCCTAGCAATCGTCATCCGGTTTCGACCAAATTTCGGAAAGCTGTTTAAAATTATATCAAATTGCAATCACCGAAACAATACCATTAAAACAAGTGAAAGTCGGTCAAGCCCATAATATACTCCGTATCAGTCTTATCAAGGAGTCCGGCGAACATCATGGAAGGGTATATTTTCTTTATTTGCTCATCTCAAGTTTCTCTGTCTAAGATTGTTTTTGGTTGAACGAAATGCAGTGCATTTGTGGGGGTGGCATTACTGTGCGTTCATAACTTTGAGATCGTTCATCTATCTTTATCATTCCTTCGGCAATCGTTAAATAGTCTTGATAACTAAATTTTATTAGAGGGTACAAATCTCCTACCCGCAAAAAATTGGGAGATATGACGTTTTTTCCAAATATATGGTCAATACATTCCTGAGACAAATGGTTCTTTATAATACAGCTTCACACTTCAGCAACTGAAAAATCTGAAAATTTAGGCTGTGAGATTTCCTGTTTTCTTAGCAAACAGTATACCTTGGGCTGGGTTGTTACTCAAAAAGTAGCAAACATTTAAGCTCCAGCACTGATTTCATTGATGTAACCATAGAACTCGAATAACGTTATCGTTTCCGAGTGCTTTTAGAGATACTTGCAACCATACTAGGTAGGAGCAGCTGTCATCTGTTTTGAAAGCTGCGTGTTTAGTTATGAAGCTGTTTTTATTAAGTATTTAGTATGGTTTGTTTAACCCTATAATACTCAAAAGTGCCTCAAAGCTCTTATTTAACGGGTGATTTTTAGATATTATCTTTTTTGGCAACACTGGTTTAAACACGCTCAATGCACGTTTCAGGTTTTGTTTCACTGTCAAACATCTTCAGTTTGGTCTATAATTTAACTATGCAGTAGTCGGTCTCATCAGGTTTTCTACTATGGTATTTTTTTCCATGTTGGGCATGTCCCTTATGGCAGCGATTGGCCCTTTCGCACTCCCGGATCGCTTAAACATATCCGTTTACACGTAACAACCTAAGCAGTTTTCTACTAAGCCCTGAGACAAATGCAGAAAGTCATCCAGGTTCGAGTTTCAAGCAACTTCACATTTCATCTCGATACTAAACTACTATTAAAATCACGGCAATTTCAAAATTAAAAACAATTAAAAAAATGATTTTCAAAAAGGCCTACTGACACAAAATCAAGTTAGTTTGCTTGCTGAGAAAATATAAAATATACAGTTTCCTTTTTAATTTATTTACGGTTTCTTGCCCATCAATCAAGAATTTGATTTATGCCCCTCGATAGAGGAAAGATCATCAAGATCTAAATTTTCACTAGCATTATTTCGTTAAAGATGACTTTTTAATATATTTTTGAAAGTTTGCATTTTTACCAACTTTGACCATTGATATCTTAAAAACTTGACGTGCTAGAATATTCTGAAAATTGAACTTTTACTCAGCTTGAAAGCCTGCGTCGAACGGTATCAACCTCGTTCCCCGGCCCGAGATGACCCAATTTTTGTTGAACTGTGTTATCGATTCGTCGCCGTTCGCAGCAATTGGGCCTCTGTTACTCAACAACGTGGAAAGAATTGAACCAACACCTTCACGCAATTTTTTAATGCTCTTGGAAAGTTGCCCGTAATAGAGACTTGGACCCGATCGACTGAATATCAATATCAGTCAGAAGCATTGCAAGAGCTACCAATGCATCCAGTAAAAGTCACAGTTTGGTGCGGTTTATGGGCTGGTGGCATCATTGGACCGTACTTCTTTAAAGATGATGCGAATCGTAACGTAACTGTGAATGGTGAGCGCTACCGTGAGATGAAAGGCAGCACTCTTCGAACTTTATGTGTTTTTTTTTTTTAAACTTTCCTATAGCTCTTTAAAATCACCCTTGTTATCTAAAAAAAGTTTTAATAATTTGAATTTTAATTGTTGTTCATAAGCATCGTGCATAAATTCTTGTCTGTTTCGTTTTGGGTTTTTCAGTTTATAAATAAAAGAGAATGAAATACAAAATCAACTAAATAACGATTTTTGCCATTGAAGGTAAGATTATATATTATCCAATTCAAATTGATATATATCGCTCACTTACGTCAAGACTGGCATAACCCAAAAAATACGTTTTGACTTGAGAGCAGAAATAATTGTTTACTATCAAAATTTCTACTTTTCACGTAGGATCAAAATTTAAAAACAAATTGAATTTAATAATAAATTTAATTACATTTGAAGATAATTTTCTTATTGCAAGAGCGTCATATCTCAGTTGTCCTGCAGTCGATATTACGCAATCATACTTCGGCTTTTAGTTAAAGCATCATATTTTGAAGTTTTTTTATGAGCATTTTAAATTTATAATATTTTACTAGATTAACTCGAAACTAAAAAGAATCATTTTTTTTCTAAATAAACCCATTGAGAACTTTAAATGCGTTTTTCTCAAAATGGAATATTATGAAATATGCCAGTATTTAAGAAATTTTTTTTTTAATAATATCGCTTTTACAGGTAAACTAAAATTTGTACATACTTTTTGAGACCATTTTTTGAACTCAGGAGCTACAGATTTACCCCAAAAAAATAAAAATTTTAACTTAGTTTCTTCTAATATTTTCCAATTTAGTTTTAGAGATTTAAATGTGACTCTTTTAGTGTACGCGTGACCAAGGCTGCAAACCGGTTCGGAACTGAACCCCTTAGAACCGGTTCGGTTCGGGTTTTTTGGGTCCGATGAACCGGACCATTAACCGAACCCCTAATATT
This sequence comes from Lordiphosa stackelbergi, assembly GCA_018904235.1. Lineage (NCBI taxonomy): Eukaryota > Metazoa > Arthropoda > Insecta > Diptera > Drosophilidae > Lordiphosa > Lordiphosa stackelbergi. Next base: position 3,306 of record JAEIFU010003112.1, read on the forward strand.
TTTATATCTATCTATATATTCAAACTACAACTCTTAAAATCTTTTATTCAGAGTTCTTTAAAAAAGTTCCACCTACCATTATTTCAATGGAAATTAGTTCAAAATATCTGTTTATTGCTGCAATCAATTGTTCTAAAATCTTTAGCAAAACATTGTTTATTACTAGCTAAACGTTCTTCTATTATGAGCTCAGTAACAATATTGGCTGCAGTGTTCTTAGACCCGAGATCTTCAACTTAGTTAACTTCCTATCACAAAAAAGAGACCTGCTGAAATGCTAAGAAATCAATAAGCAAATATCAAATATAAAATCTGTAAATGATGTTATAGATTTCTTCGAAAATTGTCTAGGAGCACATAGATCAAAAATATTTTACAATGTTGGAAAGGTCAAAAAACGAGGACTTTAAAATATTTGCCTTAACTATACTTGCTGTTGCAGCACTTACACTTAAACAATTAAGTTTGATCTTTCTAATCTACGAGCTGGTATAGATAAATAGCTCATAGAAGATATAATGCTTATTCATTTAATCTAAAGCTGCCATTACACTTGTCATATATTTCTTGTTAAAATTATCTAAAGAGAGTTCTATTTCATGAAAAAAGGTAAAATATTCTAAATATTTAGAGATATATGATTTGCTAATACACTTTCACAGAGTCTCCTTAAAATGAAAAGTGTAAAGGCAGCTTAAGCAGTTCTCAAAAAGTTGTAAATGTCAGCTCATGAATTTGATAATTAAGATTATATTACTGAAATAAAGAATATTATTTAAAAAAAATAAGTATTCATTAATCGAAACTATTCCTTAATGTTCAAGCGAAACGCGGTTAAACCAAAACCTTGGGTTCAGGGGTTCCAGGAACCGGTCTGCGAACCGAAACTTAGACTTTACAGTGGGTTTGAACCACCGGACCGAACCTTCTGCAAAATTTTTAAGGTTTGCAGCCTTGCTCGTGACAGCTCGTTTCAAGTCCCCGAAAAAGATTAAAATTAACAACATAAAAGATTACCGCCAAAATAAATGATCTTTTTTTAAAGTTAAAAGGTATGTATGCATTAATGAGCTACACGAGTGATTTCGGCATTATATGATTACAGGTAAAAATTAATCATTTTTGAGTACAACGATGCGGACTAGTTAAATATGTAATCGTTTGTATGATTATGATTATTTCTGAATACATTACTCGTCAGTGTTTTCCGATGGTATACGTAGCATCTTCTTAAGAGTTAAGTTTTTAAAGTCATGATACGAAAATGATTTTGTATAACTTGATTAAAATTTTTTGTAATGTTAACAAAAATCTAACTAGAGACCGCAACCAGAATCCATAAGCGTAACCGCGCTCATATAATGAACTATTAATGTAAGAACACTTTTCTGTCTCATGCTGTTGGTCCTGAAAACCATGGTAATACATACATATGTGGTCATCCATTTAAAATTATTTGCGTAAAAGAGTACTGCCAATGATTAAACCTACATTCTATGGCCCGAATAGTTCTATTTGTACGTTCCGGTAGCATCACCGTACTTTTTTAAATATGACGAAGGCAGAAACGTTACTGTGAATGGAGAGCTCTACCGTGCGATGATTACAAACTTTTTTTTTGCCCAACATGGAAGAGCTGGTCTTGGCTGACATGTGGTTTCAACAAGACGGTGCCGCATGCCGCAGAGTACGCGAAACAATGGACCAATTGAGAGGCGTGTTCGGTTCCTGTTTGGGGCCGGCCAATCTGCCCAATAGATGGTGCGATATATAACGCCTTTAAATTTTTTTGTGGGGCTATTTTAAGGTTCATGTCTATAGAGACAAGCCCGCAACAGCACTGGAAGCCAATATTGAAGAATTTATTCGTAACATACCGGCCGATATGTTGGAGAGAGTATGCCAAAATTGAACCCAGCGTATTCTGTACTCCCTTCTTAAGGAACACTTATTTAATTCAAGAAAAGGTGTGATAAGAAAGTAAACCCAAACATCCCAATAAATATTCCATATTCACTTTATAATTTTGAGTACAGTTGAAAAAGCCAAAAGCTTTCTTAAATACCTCATTTCCTGACAAGTGAATAAAACGACACGTTACAGTTAAAGTATATTTTACTCTTAGACATTTTTATTCTTGATATACAACTTTCATTCTTATTTTCAGTTAAAACAAAATATCGCTTTTCAGTGTTTTATTTTTTTTGGGGATCTTGAGAGCATTCCATATATTTTTTATTCATTTTCGTTTATGGTTTGTAATTTAACATACATCAAGTTTATTTTGTGGCTTTTGCTTTTTCTACTACAAGAAAACGATACATTGAGATGCGGATGTGTTGAAGATTTTTATTTTTATTTTAAAATTAAACTGTTTTTTGCTTTTATATAATTTAAAATTTACATACAGCTATTTTTCTTGTATATATATATTTATAATATTTAACTTGCACTGTTGTTTTTGTTTTATTTTAAATTTTTGTGTTCATTCTTTACACATAAGTATGTATGCATATGCAAGTGTTTGGGGGGTGTGTGTATGTATTGTTGCCGCTCTATAAGAGAAACCTTCTTCTAATTTGTTGCCTGAAGAAAATGTTTGTTTTATTTTTAAATGAATGTCCCAAGCTCTTGAGTTAAAACTAAAAATGTTAAATGAGTTGAAGTTTGGTGGAGGAAAATATTTAGGTGTCAAGTTTATTATTTTAAATCAATTTGATGAAGGAAAGGAAAGCTTGAAGCTTACTTTGAGTAGATGCAGTTGAAATTTGTTTCTTAAAATACCCTGGCAAAGTATATTATGTTTTCTCACCTCATTCTTTAAACTAGTTCGTCCTTGCTTTGACTGCCACGAGAAGACTGTATTAGAGATAGGTAGGAGAAAAAAGTTAAATTCAAAACCCAAAATTTAAAATGTTCCAGTTTATTTCCTTTCCCGTAGGATTGCCGTCTTTCTTCGAAATTTTTTAAAAGAATTTATATTTTTACAATTTACAACCAAAATTGACCCACCCTTATTGAAAGACCATATTCCATGTGTTCTACAAATCAATTTCCTCCCAAAATAGAACCAATCGAATATTTTTCGGAATCCAAGCCAATTTCGAGAATTTCTAAATGTGGTCAGTCCTGAAATTAGTTTTTGCTCCCGCAGGTATTCCGTTCCGTGCTCATCTCTAGTTTAAATACTCGAAAAATTAAAAAAGAAGTACCCAAACTTCTTAGAACCTAAGCTGTTTAGTGTTTTAAGTCCCTCAAACCTTTAAAGTTCAATGGTTTAGAAATTAATCATATATTTTACACATTTACAATTTTGGGAAGGTTACATAAAGAAATGTCGAGTTCTAAAATGGCGATACAATATTGGGAAACAATCGAAGAAACTGATTGATAAATGGGTGAGTACACATAAAGTCAAATACTTAGAGCGAAGTTCCACGAAGGAAATAAAAAATAAATGTAAAATGTGGAACCAATTGTTATTATTTTCTCTTAAGATCTTACTTGTCTGTGATATCAGTATGAGTTGGCTAAGACAGAAACTTTTTATAGACTTGAAAAGTGTATTATAAATTTTACCAGAAGTTTGCAACGCATAGAAGGAATCATCTGCGACCACACATAGTATGTATATTCTTGATGAGCATAACGAGCTGAGTCAATTAAGCTTTGTCCGTCCGTCTGCTGTTTCTGCGCGAACTAGTCCCTTAATTTTGAAGCTATCGAGGTGAAATTTTGCAGTCTTCTTTTGACTATGCAAAGTGAACCGCCCGGATCGGATGACTACTTCTTGACCTGCCATAGAAATGATCGGTCGGAAAGGGTTTTAGTGAGAAAAACTGTTTTGTTCTCAATATTAGCGCTCTTAAACTCGATCATGGTTAATATTATGTGTTTTTAAAGCTGATCTGCGAAGTTTGGTCGAAATCGCTAGTCGTTGATGCAAGATTTTTCAAGTGTATTAAAAAACTTCGGCACAGACGAAGTTAGCTTTGCTTTCTCGTCTTTCTTAAATTTACTATTATACTACCGAGAGACACATATGAATTTTCTCACAGCCAACTTTTGTGCGATCTCGCAGAGGAGCCCAGAGCCTTCTTAAGGCGGCGTAGAAATCAGTACAAATGAAGATCATGGGCCCTGTTCCGAACTAAGAGTCTACTTTCGTGTAAACATTTGTATTTCCAATGCAAGTAATATCAAAGCTTATGTAAGTGACAAGCCAATCTGCAGTCGGTTTCAGCTGCTCAAACAACTCTGAGTTTTGTTATACCTGGTCTAGTAACCGTAGTTATAATTCTCATGCAACGTTATTATTTCTGGTTGCTTTTGACTACGAAGTAGTTATTGTAACTTTCTTTGTGCTACACGCTGTCTGTCCGCGGCTAAAGCTATGCGCAAGACAACAACGAATGCGTACTGTGAGCATAGGCCATGGGTACCCTGAAACTGCTCAGAATTAATTTCATTCGACACGAATCTTTTTCATAAGGGTTAATACAGTTTTTACGCTTTCCCGTCTTGGTTTCGCATAGTTTTCTACCCCTCCATCGTCTCTAGGCTAGTATGGAATACTTCTATTCTTACTTTTATTCTGTGGTTTTTTAACTAGAGGTCTCCGGAGTTTTATTTTCAGGCATGTTCTCAATTCCACTTCCACGGCAACCTTTCGAAAGTGGAATTGATTCATGTTCTCGCAGCACCAAAACACCAAACCGAAAAAGTTTTTCGTTTTGAAAAGTAATGCTTGTTCGTCGGTGGAATGAAAAGTAATTGCCAAATTACGCACTCTTACAGTTGCTAGATGTACATAAAGTAAACTTTTCTTAATTCTGTGATCAATTTAGAATTTGCTTGTGAAATTTAATTGATATTCTAGCCTTAATTGATTTATAACAAATTTTTTGTTTAATATGTCCAGAATATGGCATTGCCCAGCCAAACCGAAAAGTGAAACCTAAAAGTCAGCCTCTCTCATTTCTGACTGTTCCATTTTCGATCGTTTCGCTTGGAATTCTGGTTTCTCTTTTGTGTATCTAGTGCCATTCTCGCTTGGTCCAGTGGATTGCGAAAAGTAAAGAGAGCAATTTCGTTCGAAATTGAGAACACAAAAACAAAACCGAAGCGGAATTGCGTTCGATTTACTTTTCAAAAAGTAGTGGAATTGAGAACATGCCTGTTTCGTTCCCTTGGTCTCTAGGTTAGTATAAAGCCCTAATCTTTAGTTATTCGGGATTTAAACGATGAAGCAAACTTCATTAAGTTTTTTAAACAACTTTTGGAGTTCGATTAATCGTAAAAATTCGGACTAAAAAAAACTGTAAATTGACAAGTAAACAAGAAATCTATTAGATTTGATTGAGATGTTTTATAGACCTTTTTCTGAGCTTAAGCTTGTAATAGAATTTTTAGGAATTCAACACTTTTCCATTGAATCCGTTTCGGAATTTTATTTCACTTCCCACCTAGCATTTAGAAGATCATTTTAACAAGAATCACCCTGATGTGTGTTTTCGATACCTTTTGATGGTTAAAAAGAGATTCATTGCATTTACGATTTAAGGAATACTCGAAAATGACTCCTCCTTATTGATCCTATGATGAATTAGGGATGGCCGATAGCCTTGTTTTGTTTTAAAGCAGAAATATTATCTGGCTTGTTCTTATTTCCGAATTTGAGTGATTAGAATTGGTAAGAGTTGTGATTTCTAAGAAAGAGCAGTGTGGAAAGAGTCAATTTGTTGGATTAACACAAGTTATACACCCCGTTCTAAGCATCTACAACTTTAGTACAATCATACAAAATTTGAGTCAACGAAATGAATAAAAATTTGAGGTAACATAAATTTTGTTCCTTGACCTAGTAGAAGTAATTTTTTGTATTGACTTTGAAACCAATTTTAAAACTATTATCAGTTCATCAACAGGTCTGTTACCAACAACTTTTAAACTTATTTTAATAGAAAAACATTGCGTTTGAATTGTTTTGCTTGAGTTTGCCTTCCCTTACTTGCCAGGATATCTAAAACTCGGTATACCGAGATTTCAATCATCCTCTAAAGTCAGAATTTTAACCTCCACCACACGGCAACTTCAAGTAAAAAAGATTCTATTATGGCTAAAAACTCTTCTCTCAAATTTAAATTTAACCTTTCTTCGATTCTAACGCCCAAAAAGTTTTCTCCAAATAGCCAAATTTGTATTACTTCTTTTTTTTTTAGAAAAATTTCCGTGTATATTTTGCTTTTTGTACTGTTTGCCAGTGTGTGAAATTGTTTGTTTTAGTTTATATTTTTATGTTTATTAGAATCCTTTTTGTTTTCCTTTTGTTTCTTAATTTTAAAATACACATATTTTGAATGTCAAATCAAAGTTTCTTTTCGAAATTTTTTTACACATTTTCTTTAAGCTTAATTTTACACACTTTTTGTAGAGCATTCAAAGAAAAAGATTTGAAAAAATAATAATTATATACACATGCATACATACATGCATACATAGATATATATATAAAGAAATATAGAATGGGACATATCCTACTGTATAATCGAACAAATAAAAAGGCGCCATCTTTTAAGGTATACTTTAGGAGTACAAATTATATAGACTTATACAAAAGGGGGAAAACTGAGCAGCTCTCAAAAAGTGGCAAAAAACTTTACTTTACTGTCGGCTCTCGTTTTGTTTTGTGTTTGGTACAAGATTTGTTTTTTTTTTTTACTGTTTGCTGGACCAACCCCAGGCCACATCTTGAAATGCCTTCTTTCTCCCCCGCGCTTTGTGTGTGTGTGTGTGTATGTGTCTGTTTGTTGTTGTTGTTTTTATGTGGCAATTAACTGAAAAACAAAAAGAAAGAAAAATTAATTTTTGCAATTGCTTGGAAATCATCATCACTTCTAAACTCGGCTTACCGCTTTGACTGTGGCCTTAATGAAATCTTTTTTTTCTGTTAAATCAAAATCTGGATATTTAGCATAGACTTGTTTGCACACCGTTTTCATGGTTATCTCCTCAAGATTGGCTTTGTCCAAAATTTCTTTGACATACCCACGAATCTGCTCATCCTGGTAAAATAGGAAAAAAAAAACGGATAAGTTGAATTAATTCTCGACATTCTGGTCTAACTTACCGTGGGGAAAGCCAATTTGCCCTTTTTGGTTAAAGGCTCATCCTCATCGGATTCATCCTTATCATCAACATCATCTTCCTCTTCGGATGTTTCTTTCTTTGATTTCTTCGGTCGACCAGCGGCTGTAAGATAATTTAGAAATGGATTGAGTTTAGATAAAGCGAAGGCTTGAATAAAAAGAATATAGACCTCTTAACTACTTAAAACCCGAAATAAATTAATTTAATTAAATAAAAATTTTAAGATTTAAGGGAAAAGTCAAAGCATTCCTCTTAAATTAATTTTTATCGGAAAGAGTGAAAACTTGATCTTAAAGCTTAGATTGCGACAAAAGTTTTCCCGATTCTCCCCAAGAGTTAACAAATTGGATTCAAATTGACTTGAAACTCGGTTTCTAGGCTCTGAAGCTGAAACACAGGGAACAATTTGACAAATTTTTAGGATGAAATTTTCCAAGAATTAAAACTATTTTAACTGTTTTCATTCACTAAAAATTTGATCAAATATGTCCGGGAAGTTCGCCAATTTGGCATAACTCTCATCTAAATTTCCTACAAATTTGTCCAATGCTTGCCTGTGTGAACTTAAACTTAGCTTTAGTCAGGGAATCAAACCGAATTATATTTGGGTTGCGGTTCTGGTACGTACCGAAACTTTCGTTTCGTAAAAGGTTATGTTTAGGTTCTAGCATTATCGCGGTTTTCTGTTCCGTATTGTTAAATGGATTTTTATTTCGGTATACAGGTACGCATCGGTATGTACCGATAAAAATATAAAGAAAAATCGGTCAATGGTTGCTTGAACTGTATTAATACTTGCCTGATATCTTATATAATATGGCTGAAAATTGTGAGTTTGTCTTCACATATATTCATTTGAAAATTCTTGTTTGATTGTGCTTCTCTTTCATTACAATAAACCTAAAGGGTTTGGGGCAGAGCTGCTTTACTAAAGTTCCTCGCGTTTTTCTAGTTCACTATACAAAAGTTTGGTTAAGCCAAAATTTTTTCGAAAGCTTTGCTATGTAACCAAAATGCGTAAAAGTCATCCAAAACCAAGTGTCAGCCTTACAGTCAGTTTACAGTTTTTGCACTCAGATCTGCAACTTCACCGGTACAAAGTTTAGGTTCTTTTTGGTTCCAAATATATCGGTACTTGGATACCGATACATAAAAAGTTCAAAATGTCGGTTCCAGTTTTGTTTCTGAGTTTTAATCGGTTATTTTCGGTTTACGGTTGCCGTTTAATTCCCTGCTCTTAGTTTAAAAAAATCGCAATATATTTTCCCGATTTTTGTAATAGTTTCTTAAAGATTAACGTGGTCAAAGTAACATTTTGTTTTTAAGGCTGCGAATCGGTCTAGAAAGTAGAAACAAAACTCGTAGAACGGGATCGTGTTTAAGAATCCCCTGAACTGGATCATAAACCAAAACTTTTAAAATTATAAACTTACGAACGGGACCCCATCTGTTAAAAAGGTTCGGTTCAAAAATGCTTTAACTTTATAATAAGTCTTAAATTGGGTTGGCAAGAAAGTCATGTCGGATTTGTTCATTAAATGGGGTTATTCTTAATTTTGATCGGTTGATGATGCAAAATCTAAGCAACTTTCGCAATAACAATTGCAGAAACTACAGCAAAGAAGAGAATCGATACAACAAATTAACGAGAATGTCAAAATTCATTTCGGGTATTTTGAGATTAAAGACGAACCACGCACTGGCCTACAATTGGAGGCTGGGCACAATCAAATCAAGCCAATAATCAATGGGAATATGTCTCGTAACGCTGACTGCGACTGACTTTCCGACATTGTGCATGTAAATAACCGAATGTGTTCGACCACCAGGGGTTATGACTGGCGAAATATGTAGTAGATTATCATTTGCATCACGTTCTTCAAAATTCTTGAAATGGTTAAACAATCGATGATATTGAAGCAGTCAAAAACCATTTTATGTAGTTTATTTCCGATAACAAAAAACACGGAATTGTGCAAGACATGCATATGTGAACAAATCCACCCCAAAACTCTGAACTCTAGAATCTATGGCAGCACCAAAAGATATAAATGCAGTTTTAGCTAAACAACATAACATTGGACAATCCTTCATAAAACATGGTATACTTTTCAGGCTGACCGCATCTTCTAACAGAAATAGTCGGGGCTTGGATTTACAAATGTGAAATTCTCAAGTCTTTATTTGGCGTAAGAGTCATTTTAATAGAAAACAATACCTTCTTTGGAGTGAATAAGCATAAAAATCGACTTGATGAGGATTCTGGACGTTCTCAAGTATCGCAAAAAAGTATAGCCCCCTCAGACATACCAAATGCTATTCCGATGTAATGTTGTGAGCTATCTCTGTTGAATTGTGTTGATGCATAAAATTAGTTAGCAACCATTGACCTTGAGCCAGCGCTGTAATAAGCACAAAAAATTTGACTAAAATCAAACAGGTCACTAAAACCCTTAATATGTAAAAAAAAATTTAACAAAAAAAAAAACTCAATTTGTGGACCAATTACCCAGAAGCGAGTTCGTGAAACTGGAATGTTGGTGGATAAACCAACCCGTGTACGTACTCGTCCGGTTGATTACAATAGTACGGTCCCTTACTGATTTAGTCATCAAATGTCTTGGTAAGTTAAAATAATTAACAAAAATAATGATTGGCATTTCCACAAATTCATAGAAAAAGGGAAAGTAGGGTCAATATTCGACAGACTTAGGAACAGGAACATGAACGCGAACCGCTCCTTTCAAAGAACTTTAAAAGTTTGCAATCTTGAACATAACTGAGATTAATATTTTAGAAGATAAATCTCCATTAAAAAAATTTTGGAATATTTTTAGTCCTTCTTGTTGGAATTTGTAAAAAAAGACGACTTGTTATTAGTCCGCTTTTTTTTTGCTATTTTTCGCAGGCGTTGTAGGCTTCTTACTCTTCTTGGGGCGTTCGTCCTGCTAAAATTAAAAAATGTGTACATTTAGTTTTTGGTTGCTGTACATAACCTTTCTCGTATGTATGACCCACCTCACTTTGATCGCTGCCAAATTCTGACAATTCCTCCTCCTCTTCATCTTCAGAAACTTCCTCTTCCTCGCTTTCGGAATCTTTGTCTTTGCGTTTACGGCCAGCAACAGCACCTCGTCCACGTCCCCTTCGGCCAGCTGGTGTTGCAGCAACTGCAGGTCGGCCACGTTTGCCGGCCGGTGCGCGTTTACGTTTGGGCACCTTAAATAATTTACAAATTCAGAACATTGATTGAGAGGATGTGTTTTGTTCTTACATCACTATCAGCTTCGGATAGTTCAGATTCTTCTTCTTCAGAATCGGAATTTCTTCGACGACTTTTTCGAGCGGGACGACCGCGACTACCACGCGCCGCTAGCTTGCGACCAGCATCTGAGTCAGAGTTGCCCGAGGGATTGTACTGGAAGAGATTGACAGGTTTAAATGAGCTTAATTAAAATTCCAAAATTAATCTATTACATCTGAGCCCGACTCCGAGTCATCGTTGCGTCTTCGCTTGGGAACTGCGACTTTCTCGCCTTCCTCGGAGCTGGAGAAATCCACATAGGCGGACATTTCTGAAGAAGAAAAAACATATTTAAATGGTTCAGCTCTTTTAATTCAATTAAATCAAAAATTACTTACTTTTGCCTGCCGTGGAACGTTTTGGACGCCCACTGCTGGGATTTCGCGCCGAGCCTCTACCGCCGCTTGCCTTGGCGCTCTTGCCACGCTTCTTTTCTTCCTCACTGTGCGGTTCCTCTTCCTCGTCTTCATCAAGCTCTTCATCAAGTTCTTCCTCCTCATCGCCCTGTTCCAGGCACAGCGCTTCATCTGGTTCCATTAAAAATTTGAGCACACGTGACGCTATCTCATCTTTAGAGCCCTTGCGATCCAAGTTGAGTATTTCGCAAATGCTGCGCAACGATTTGTTGTCCAAAACCCGAATGGATTCCAACTTCTTTTTATATTCTGACGAGTCCTTGGCGAACTCAAAGCCCGCAAAGGAGCGCAAATTCTTTTTCACCACATTATTCTTGCCATGGTTTCCAAAACAGAGGGCATGCAGGGTCTGTAGGCCATCCACGCGGGTCTTGTTAATGTTCTCGTTAATACGATCGATTTCGGCCAGAGCCACCACATTTTCATCATCCTCGGCCACCTCATTGTTCTTATCGAGGCCATCTCCCTTAGCGCCATCGCCATCTTCATCAGCATCCTCATCATCATCATTGCCATCCTTTGATTTCTCCACCTTGCCATTCTTGGCCTTGGACTCTGATTTCTTGACTGTTGCCGCCTTAGCTTTGGATCCATCTGTGGCATCGTTCTTCTTTTTCTCTTTAGGTTTCTCCTTCTCTTCTTCGCTAGCTGCGTCCTCGTCCTTGTCCTCCTCGTCCGCTGGATCTTCATCGGCCTCTTCTTTGTCTTTGTCATCGCCACTATCTGCATCCTTCTGGTCATCAGTTTTGCTGGCTGAGTCTTCTTTTTTAGCGGCATTGTTATTCTGATTACTGACTTTCTTGGCCACTGATGGCGGCGGTGTAGCTGATGATTCCTTTTTATCGGATGCGGCTATAAGCAGTTAGATAAATATAAAAATTCAAGTTAAAATAGTTTAAAAGGGGTACATGAAATAGCGCCCAGTGAAATAACGCCCGTGGGCCTTATTTCGCCCAGCGGGCGTTATTTTACTTTGCGTCCGTGGGCGTTATTTCACTTTCAAAATTGAAATAACACCCGTTGGCGTGAAGTGAAGTAAAAAAATCGAACGTTACTATTATGAGTGCAATAACGATCACAACACCCGCGGTTATTTCACACTTCCTCCACTCATTCCACTTCAATATTTTAGCAATATATAATGCAACTAAATAATTTTATTGAAATATTCTAAAATGGTCTTCAATTACTTGTCTGCAATATGGGCAGAGCAATAAAGATTTGTTTTTTTTTCGCTTTTTCTACTAATTTGTCATAACACTCTGATTTTGAAATGATTACATGGCTTTAATGCCAAATTCCTCGGACTTTCCACACATATTATGCAGGTAAGGACTTCTTCAACCGTTTGATTTAATCTTAAATCATCAATTTGAAGAAGTAAAGTCGCCATGCATGAGATCATTTTTTTTTGTTGTTAGTGAGGAGTTAAAGAAATCTTCAAGTAAAATTATACCTGTCTAAATTTTTGCTCAGTTCCACAATTTTGTTTTCTATATTTCCCTGCGTTTCTGGGTAAGGGCACTCAAACCTCTTTCGGTTGCATTCGTAAATGTAACAGAAGCAGCAAAAACCTCATCCCGAATTTTAAGTTTAATGTAAAATTGGCTTTAGAGCCCCAAAGGGCCAAGCCAAGCTTCTCTCATCTTCCTTCCCAATAACGCGTTGAATGACTCCACTTAACTTGTAGTCATTAAGTTTTGACCATAAGTTAAAATAATTTGTTCTAAGCCTTAAAATTGAATTTCCTTCACCACATACGGCTTTCCTTTCGTTCCTTGAGGGAGATACAAAATACAGAGCGGGTTGAAATCAATATTATCAAGGAATAAAAGTAATGAAAGCGATATATTGCTAAAATATTGATGAGGAATAAGGTAGATAAAAGGAGAAATAACGCCCGTGGGCGACAGCAGGTGTAGAATTTAGGGGTTGATTCTAGATGGCTTTCCAGATGATACATGTTTGAAATTTTTTTGTTACAAACCAATAGTGATAACTAAAACGCCAAACATAGGTGCAGTGAAATTATAAGCTTTGCGCCTAAATGCTTGGCAATAATGAAACCAGCAGCCTTTTATTTTTTGCCGTTTTGAACATGGTTACTTCACATAGTTGGCTTTGCTAATGTTGGCACAACAAATAGAAAGAAATAAAAATATACGAAAATTCAGAAACTTAGAAATATGTAAAAATAAGACAAAGTTTGTACATTCTTTTAAGGAGTTCAAGCCAGGGCAGGTCAGCCCATAGCCACCGATGGTTGAAGTCACAAGGACGCGAGCCCAACTTATGATTGTGAATCGGTGAGTACAGAAAAGCCATATTCATTGCTCACCAAGACAAGCTTATTTTTCTGTCGTATCAATTTGGTTGGTGCGCCGGCGTTGGCTTAAGCCGCTTCACCGATCTTCTTGATGTTTTTATACCATAGGATGGTCACAAAAAAAATATATCAACACAATTAGTAACGATTTGCTTTTGGTTGTAATTTTTTTTTATTACACAACTTCTCTTTACATTTCTTAAAGCTGTATTAGTCGGGAGTGCAACCCAGTCGGACTTTGCAGAACGTGGTTACCAAAGTAAATTTTTCATACTTCTTTTTGCATGGAACAATTCTCTACATATTTTTTAAGCATGATAGAAGTTTAAAATTCTGTTTTAAATTAGATCTACACTCTATTTTCCATGATCTTGGAAAGCTAAAGTTCACTATAACATGGAACCGTCCCTTCTCTGGCGCGTAAACAACAAGAAAGAACCCAAAGAATAACATTAACGATTTCCGAACGCTGTTTTTTCACACGCGTTCTTTTCCATAAGTTTGGACGCCGCTGAAAGTCACTATAACCTGAAACCTCGTCCCTTCTCTAGGCAGTGGTTTTGGCATGCTTTTATGGACAACAAAATCGACATTGAAGACGAGAAAGGGGAAATCGATGGATGAACAAAAGGAGATACGAAAAATAATTTGCGTGTCTAGTTGTTTTACGTTTGCGATGAGAAGCGAAAAATTGAAATATATTGTTCTTATTTAATATTTTTTCTTTATTTATATTTTTTTTTGTCACGATTGCAGGCAAAGTTACAGCCTGTAAATTCAAAGAAATATTATTATTTGTACATATTCAATAAATATTTATTGACCACTATTTTAAAAAGCATATACAAAGCAACAAAAAACATACAAAATGGCCTTATCCTCCCAAATGTACGTGTACATATTTAACATCTAATATACTTTTTAATCCAAATAGTTAAATATTTGGCCGTTTGGAATTAAATTTTGTGTTAAGGGACAAATAAAAAATAGAGGAAAATATAAATAAAAAAAGTATATTTAAAAAAAATTTTTGTTGTGGGAAGAAGTTATCTGAAAAAATCAATTTTATATTTCATATCTAAAATTTAAAATTAAATATAATATATTTTTTATTATCTCTGTCCTCTCAGTCTTTTCAGTTTTGTTTATACTTTTTGGCGCAAACCACTTAATTTAAATATTATTCCCCCTTATTTTACGTGGGAAAGGGGAGGAAAAAAGGGAAGAAAGCTGAATGAACTTGTGAATTGTCGTCGCATGATTTCGGCATCCCGCCATTTTCAGCAAAAGAATCAACGAAAACAAAATTTTTGATTACTTGCCTACTTTAATACCGAAAGTGCTCGTAAAAAATAAGTGCTTTTTATGAGCCCGTGCTTAGAGAGCTCTAAATTGCTCCGAAAACCCTTAAATTTATGTGTTTACTCCAAAAACGCTCTTAAGCTCGGCTCTTTTCAGACACATAATTTGGAGCGCTCCGAACTTGGCTTGCTGGGAAGTTAATCAATAATATGTGTTCTAGTAATTATACCCGTTACTCGTAGAGTAAAAAGGGTATACTAAAGTCGTGCAAATGTATGTAACAGGCAGAAGGAATCATTTCCGACCATATAAAGTATATATATTCTTGATCAGCATCAACAGCCGAGACGATATAGACTTGTCCGTCTGTCCGTCCGTCCGTCTGTCTGTATGAACACCTAGATCTCAGAGATGGTAAGAGATAGAGGTTTGACATGTATGGGACAAATGCTTCTTTTATCTGCACGCAGATCAAGTTTGTTTCAAATTTTGGCCACGCCCCCTCCCGCCCCCGCAATTTGGAAAAACGTTATATCTCCTACAGTTTTAAAGATAGACAATTCGTACCTTCTAGAGATAGTTAGTAATTAGCAAAATGAAGAAATGATAAAGATCGGATGAACGGTTCTCAAGTTATGAGCAAAAAAACCCCGCTGCCACCCTAAAAAAATGTTGCATACTTTCTGGATGGTCACACTAAGAACCGCGGGAACACTGTTAAACATGTTTTTTCATGTATCGAAGTCGGTAAGAGCCGACTTTAACTTACGCTCTCGTTTTTCATCTACACTGGCTCAAATTTAATTTAAACAAATTTAAGAGTAGAAAAGGTGCGCTCGACTGATACTTGTGTTGCAGGAACAGCTAATAAAACAAATGCAGCATTTTTAACTTCTTTAGAATGATAGTTTTCATAAACTTTAAAACATTAGAATTTTGATTTAATCTTTAAATTCCGTCAAATGGAGCAATAAGGTGGTTTACCGATTTTTCGTTCGTTCCTTGGCTAAAGATTTCATTTCATCTTCACCTTCTGATGGTACGGAATCATTTATGATTTCGTTCATTAGTTTCTTATGACGATTACAAAGTTCGGCAATATGTTTCTTTGCTTTTGTTTTAAGGTCAAAAATATTTGGTTTCTTGGATCCAAATTGGGATTGAATTTAAAATGTAAGAACGTTTTTCTAAACACTTTAATAGAGTATTGCTGTATTTTGCAGAGGACTTTACAACTTGTGTGCAACAAGTCAACCCAAGTTGAGAAGAAATCACTAGGAACGAGTTGCGCTTCTTGTAATTTTACATAAGTTTTGTAAATTGGATGCAACAACTTGCACAAATTTCCAACCTAATCCCACTGTGATGATTTTAAGTGTAGCTCTTTTATATCTAAAAAGCTTTTAGTAGAGAATTCTTTTAAAGTCAGTAAACGCTTGCACATTTTGTAAGTGACGCAGTCAAACACTAGTTTGTTAAGATTTTCCAATCGAAGTAAATTTAAAATTGTGGGAGTTCACAACTTCTTACACAGAATACGAATATTTGAAACATTAAATTTAACTTCCTTAAAAGTCATTGGCAACCCAATTCAAAGTGTCACAGCACAATGAATGGTTATAATTGAGTGATGCATAAAATCTATCGGATTATTGAAAAGATAGCGTTGGTGGCGTTTTTGTTTCTTATTAATGTGTTAATAAAATTTTTTTGAACCGAACCCATTTTGAAATTTTTTTTTGCTCCGGTTGCGTGATTGTGAATGTTTACAACTTTGCTTTGGCCGTCAGCAACGCGAACCACGCAAGCAAATCCAAAAATGTTTTTTTTAAGTTTATTATTTCATTTATAACAATTTAAGAAAATTAGATAAAAACAAAGAGTATGAAAAAAAAAACGAAAAATAATCCACGCAAATTCATTTTTTGCACGTTTTCGGAAAAAAAAAAAATTTAACAAAGAAATTTTAATATTTTGTCCATAAACCTTACTCGAAATAACTTGATTAATGCGGTTTGGCAGCTCTCTACCAAGTTATTTATCAATACTTTAGGAATTTTATACCATTCCGTTTTAACCCGCTCCCATAGGTCACCCATGTTTGTTGGGGCGGCGTGGTACTGTCGAGCCGTCTCTTCACGACGACCCGAGATTCCCAATTGGATTGAGGTCGGGACTTGTGCTGGCCACTCCATAACTGAAAATATTGTTTCCCAATCCAATCCTTAACAATTTTCGCTGTGTGCTTGGGATCACCGTCTTGTTGAAAAACAATTTCCTCTTCGGGATAAGCACAGTCGTACTGGGTGGAAACAAAATTGGGAAGATGGGGACCAATATTCCCACACCATGTAAAGACCAACCCCAAGCCATTATATTTCCACCGCCGTGTTTGACGGTTTGCTTGACATGGTGTTTTGAAGACGTTCGCGGGTCTACGCCAGCGGTATTGCTTTCCATCCGACTGGAAGCGGTTAAGAATTTGGACTCTCATTTGACCATATAACGCGTTTCCAATCATCAACGGTCCAACTTTTGTGTTCCTTGCAAATTTCAAACGCGCTTTTGAATAAGTATCGGACAATGCAGGTTTGACCACTTTCACTGATGAGGTGTATCCTATGTCGTGAAGCCCTCGTCTAGCAGTCCATTCGCTAACATTTTTGTTAACCGCTGGAAGCACCCTCTAGTGGTAGCAGCTTGTTTTTTTCTCATTTCTGCTATCATCTGTCGAGCATCGGAGTCAGTTAACAATTTTTGTGACCTTTTCATCTGCGGTTTGGAGGTCACCTTTCGCCTTATGGGCTGCAAGCACAGCCGATTGGCTATTTCCAAGTTATTTGCTATTGAACGTGAAGAGCACCTATCTCGGTCAGACACACAACACTAGTTTCAATATACAATTGTCATTTTTTTCATTTATGCGGTTTTTCCAATAATTTTTTAAAATTTGCTGGCAATTGAAAAATTTGGTTCTGGTGCACGACAAACTTTAAAATTTAGTCTACGAACAACGGGTTATAATAAGAAAATTAACGGTAATCTGATGTTTGTGATAAAAGTAGAAAATGAAAATAGGTGAAATGTGAAACTGAAAAATTATTTATTTATTATTTTTTTTTTTCATCCTTTTTTTATTAATTTTTTTTTTTAATTGTTATAAGAAATAATAAAAAAAAAAAAACATTTTTTTATTTTTTTTTATTGTTTTCGTTTGCTTGACGCCAAATAAATTTAACATTACTACTTTTGCTCGCCACTTGTAAATCATTTTTTACTCTAATTAACTTATTTTAAATTATTTTAGGATAACACTTGTTCTTTTCTCAGTCGAACAATTGCTTGTTTGTTTTTACCCTCTAAATCGAAAATTTGACCATTATTAAATTGTAAATAATGGTAAACCCGTCAATCAAACTTACTGTTGAAGAATTGATTGCTTTTTCTTTCATTTTCGTCCAAATAATAAAGCACTGCGATGTTTATGAACAGCAAAACATTCGTTCATGGGCACAAAAATATCAAAAACGGGCCAAAAAAAATATCGAAACTAAAGGGACTTCTTCTCTCTTATTATTATATACTGCGCTGCTATTTTTGTGAACTCATTTGTTTGTAACTGATTTAAAATGTAATAAGCAATAAACTGACAGAGTAATAACAAGACTGTACTGTACTGTGCACTTAAGAGTAATACAAAACACAAATAATTTAAAAAAAACTATCTTCAACCTTGGGAAGGCCCTTGCTACTTTATTTGGGAGCGCAAGGAACTATGAATATTGAATTTTTGTTATACCTCAGGCTTTTAACTACACAAAACCATATTGTTCAGGGTTAAGTATGAACAAATGCCAAGGATAATGATAATAATTATAGAAAACTTAGAAAAAACTTTCAACCCGGCGGGGGACTAGAACCCACAACCAAACCAATATAAGCCGCAACGCGGCAACTCGTCTGGCGCTTTAGACAACAGCACCAACGCAGAGTTCGCTCAATAAGAAAATAAAAACGCATAAGAGAGGCGGCAGAGAGTGGCGGCAAACACAAAAAATATAAAATGAATTCAACGCGCGCAAATTCATTTTATGATTTTTGTTTTTCTCGCTCTTTCTTCGCTCACACACACACACACATGCAACCTGCCCGCCTCTATGTGTTATTTACCTGCATCAGATTCGGGAGCTGCCGCTATAGCCTTTTTATCAGCGACGTCATCAGCATCGCTGGCGTCGGTGGCAGCGGGTGCTGCATCGGCTCCTGATTCGGTTTTTTTTGCTGCCTCCCCTGCTGCCACAGACTCCTCACCCGCTGCCGTTGCATTTTCTAGCCCCTTCGACGATTCGTTTACCTTATCGGCGGCGGCATTTTCTTTGGTCGCCGTCTCTGACGTTTTGCTGGCATCCTATTTGCAAAGAAAACGAGACAAGAAATTAATACACAAATTTTATTCACTCTGTCAAAGATTTTTGGCGGCTCCGCTACCATTGCGTTTTATTGGGAAGTTTTCGTTCCGTTGATTTGTGTATGCGTGTCGATGAGCCTGAGCGAGAGAGGCGATAGAAATTTCAAAAAACAACATTGCAAATCTATCAGAGTACACGCACGCACCACTCGTGTCGTCCCTGTCGCACGCATGCTAACGCATCGGTCTCTGCACAAGACGCCATGTCCAAAAAAAAAACTCAAGCAATATTTGTTGCGCTCTATTTACACGCGAAACACAATTGCGCGGTAGAAAATTTTAATGCTAATACATAGCACACACACTCATGATGATTTTACAACATTTCTAAACTATTTACATACCATATTTTCAATGGTTTTTCACTTTTTTTCCGTCAGCCGACACACATTCAATTTGGTAACTAGAGATGTCACTATCGATAATGTCGCGTGCTTGTGAAAATATCGATGGGTGCAATTTGGTGGGTATATCGGATAAAGGGTGTTTCTATTGGATGTGGAGGCACGAATGGTTCAATATTTAATGAACATTTAAAGCAGTGTCCGGCACCGTTTAATTTTCTGTGTATACAAGTAGCGACGTCCATCCTCTGTAGCAGCGGCGTCGATACACAGACACTATACGAGCGTACACTGCTCTCTTTTGCAATAACAAACATGTGCTAACTGAGCGCACGCGCGTTCACTGCAAAGGCAAAATAAGCATGTGTGTTTTGCCGGACACTGATTTAAAGTGATGTTTTCGATCAGAAAATTGGCTATAATCTAGTGATTAAATTAAAAATTAATACGCAAAATAAAGCAAATGTAAAGTTTCATAATAAATTTTGCGCAAAAGCAAACAGCTGATTGAAATAATCTATGTTGTTATTGAAAAACGAATCGATTTTGCCACCTATCGACTACATATTGTTTCGAATGTTTTCACATTGTGAAAAGCCTTTCCACTATGGCCGAGCTAAAGTTGGCCAAAAATTAAATTTGTGGTAATAAAAATATATTCTTGCGGTCTTAATGGATTAATTATTATCAGGCCTCGAAAATACCAGATATTAATTTCTTCTTAAATCTCTTTTTAATTAACATCGTAAGATTTCCTCTCTCTAAGGGAGACACCCTTTATAATCGCATTCAGTTGTAGTGTTTGCTCACACCACAATCACGAGATACTATCGATTCTCAGCACATCTCTACTGATTTATGGTCACACTAAAATTGCCAAAAAAGCGCGCGGCATTTCTGTTCGAGCGAAATCAATTAAATATCCCACGCCAGACTTTACATATCCACACTACATCAATTCCTACTCTGCTGCTGTATCCAAATCCCCGCAACATGGGAATTTTGGGCCTATCCAAGCTCATTGCCGATCTGGCGCCACAGGCCATACGAGAGAGTGAAATCAAGAATTTCTTTGGTAAGTTTGGGTTTTGGCCATTCTATTACATTTACTAATTCTCCGCTTTTACCAGGTCGCAAGGTGGCCATAGATGCTAGCATGTGTCTCTATCAGTTTCTTATCGCTGTGCGATCCGAGGGTGCCCAACTGGCCACTGTCAATGGTGATCCTACCTCGCATTTGATGGGCATGTTTTACCGAACCATACGCCTGCTGGACAATGGCATCAAGCCGGTATATGTATTCGATGGGAAACCCCCAGATCTGAAGAGCGGTGAGCTGGCCAAGCGCGCCGAACGTCGCGAGGAGGCGGAGAAGGCTTTGAAAGCGGCCACCGAGGCGGGTGATGATGCGGAGATTGAGAAATTCAATCGTCGCCTGGTGCGTGTGACCAAAGAGCATGCACGCGAGGCCAAGGAGCTGCTTAAACTGATGGGTGTACCCTACGTCGATGCTCCCTGCGAGGCGGAGGCGCAATGTGCCGCCTTGGTCAAGGCGGGCAAGGTGTATGCCACCGCCACTGAGGATATGGATGCTTTGACCTTCGGCTCAACCAAGCTGCTGCGTTATCTGACCTACAGTGAGGCCCGCAAGATGCCGGTCAAGGAGTTTAGTTATGATAAGTTGCTGCAGGGATTGGAACTGAACAGCCGGGAGTTTATTGATCTCTGCATTCTGCTGGGCTGCGATTATTGCGAGAGCATTAGAGGCATAGGACCCAAAAGAGCCATTGAACTGATTAATTCCTATCGTGACATTGAGACTATTCTGGATAATCTGGACACCAGCAAGTATACGGTGCCGGAGAATTGGAATTACAAAGTGGCCCGCGAATTGTTCATTCAACCCGAAGTAGCTGACGCTATGGAAATTGAACTCAAATGGACGGAACCCGATGAGGAGGGCCTGGTACAATTTCTGTGCGGTGAGCGGCAATTCAGTGAGGAGCGGGTTCGTGGCGGCGCAAAGAAGTTGATGAAATCCAAACAGGCCCAAACGCAGGTAAGGCTGGACAGCTTCTTTAAAACGCTGCCAAGTACACCGAATCCAGCGGTGAAACGCAAAGCCGAGGAGGCCAAAAAGAGCGCCAACAACAAAAAGGCCAAAACAGGAGGCGGTGCCGGACGCGGCAGAAGACCCAAATAAAAACTCTGATTTTTCTCACATTTACAAGGTCTCTTTTTTTATGTTGTACTTATAAACTAATCAAAAAATCTACAAAACACTTTTGAATCTTAATGACTAAAATTGGTCTGGGGTTGGTGGGGGGCCTAACGCCCGCCGACTACAGCAAATACTGTTTGGCCAAAGCACGCAGAAAACGGGATTTCCGTACCATGGCGCTTTCACGCTTAATTTCCTCATTGTTGTTGGCATTCAGCTCCAAGGTGCCCATCATGGAGATCTGGAAGGGATAAAAGAAGAAGATGAATTGATGGAGGAATGGATGAAAATTTTTAATAAATTGGAATAATTTAAAATTCGAACTGAAATCGGTATAAACTCACAACCATGAGTAGCGGTGTTTTTTATCGGATCTTACAGAGTTCTAAAAAAACGTTAAAAGCAACACGCAAAACGTTTGACGTCAAACGTTTTACGGTGTGTACGCAGAGAAACGAAACGTCAATCCACACGAACATCGAACGTCGAACTCTGAATTTGTGGATTGTATTTTCAGCTGTTCGAGCCTTTTTTGGGCGCCCAAAGTAATTAAATTTATTTATTTTGACGCTCAGAAGCAAAAAAAAATTTCAGAAAAGAAGGGTCAAATTGCGCTAGTTAATACCGTAGAGGCAAAGATAAGTATTTGGAAGGTAATTTTGCTGCAGTTGACATGGAGAGCCTCCAGCAGCAGTCGACAAATCTGAGATGTCGATAATAGCAACAACAGTAAAAGTTTTTTTTAATTTTTTGTATGAAAATTTATTACATTTTTGATTGGTCTTGCACTACACCAGATTAGTATTGCGGACGGAGAGGATGTTTCGTTTTGGCGTCAACTCAAAAGGCAAATAAAACAGTTGGCGCTCATATGGAAGATTTGTCTCGAACTGTTTTATTCATTCTAATTTCAACTAATATTTTTCTCAATAAAACATGGCATTAATTCACATAAAATTTCCACCCTTTTCTCCCCTCTTTTTCTTCTCCTTTCTTCTTCTTCTTTTTTTTTTCCTCTCTCTCCCCTCTCCCCCCTTCCCCCCCCCCCCCCCCCCCCTCCTCTCCCCTTCTTTCCCCCCCCCCCCCCCCCCCCCTCCGCGTTTTTTTCGCTTCACTCCCTCTCGTATTCAAAGACCATCAATCTACTTCCCCGCTCTTGTTCTAAATTAACAGTTAACATGGTGGAACTAAGACATTCTTTGTGCTCTTTCCATGTTCTTCAGCATTGGTCATCCATGGTTCGGGGTTCAGTACGTCATAATCAGGTTTATGTAGTTATGTGAGGTCATAAGTGGTGTTAAAAGCAGTTTTTTAAGTATTTAGCGGTCTTATTACCATGGAGATCCCTTAGCTGGGAATTGCGCTTATGCATTGATCCTGACATGATTTTCCACTTGATTGGCATAACTTTTCCTTATGACTTTTTATATCCTCGATGGTATTTTTCCGTTTAAGAAGTCGTCAGTCACGGGAAATAGGTGTAAAAACTCGCGAACCACAAAGTCTGTGGGTCCCAGCTTGAACCGAGTTCGGTTGATGGCTCACGGCTCACGGCTGTGTCTCTCACCTCGACCCGCTGCGTGCAAAGAGCGTTCCGAACCCTTGATCAACAAAACAATTTTTTTTACAAATTTTTAAAAGATTAACAATTAATCAATTGTTTTGTGAAACTACTTTTACCTTTTGTTCTAATTATATTTACCTGCTTAATTATATTTTTTAATTTTAAATTTTTTTGGTGGAACTGAACAGCTGTTTCGATTCGGTTCTTGGGTTTACTCTTAATTTTTAATATACAAAATATATTTTTGGATGGCTTCCAATTTTCTCTCAAACCATCTTAAATTTATTCATAACCCATTTCGAGATTTTCGAATGCAAACTAGCTCAAGCGATATTCTTCTCTATTTGGATACGTTTTGTAGTTGTAAAAATTACTGTAGATTGCATTGATTTTTAGTCCCTAAAATCTTTCTAAGGGTAAAGAGTAAAAAATAGTAGACACCATAAGAAAATATGATTGCAAAAATAAAACAACATAAATCCATAAAAGAACCCTGGCAAAAATAGTTGGAAAAAATCTATAAATAATATAAACTGGAAATTAAACTTGTATTATTTCAAATACTACGAAAAAATTATACAAAAAGGTTTAGCCCCATTCGTAGAGTTTTGCAGTTTTCTAAAACAAGTTAAAACCCTTTTCCGTTTTCTGTAACGTCACGCCAGCACATATTTTTGCATATATCTTAAACTCCTTTTGATCGATTGATATCATTGTTTTTGCTGATTGTAGAGCAACTTAATTGCTACCCAAAAATATATCAATATTTTTAAAAATCCAAGATTTTTCAAATTTTTTATAAACATTTTTTCGTACAAACGTAACGTCACGGTATGACTTTTCGCACACTTTCAAAATTGAATTCCGAGAAAAACATTTAAATATCTTTAAAATCCTTATATAAATGTCCTAAAAATATAAAGTAGGATATGCAAGACTTTTCCGTAGGGATTTCACTTCGGGAAAGTACACTCTAGGCTAAAGCTGGTCTTAAACTCGTCAGTGAACAGTTTTGCTTTGTGGATTTCGGTTCGGTACAGTTTTTCTAAATGACGGTGGTTCGGATTATCAGCTGGAATTGGCGGTTCGGTTCCGGTTTGCATTTCTGCTTTTAAGAGGATATAGATATTAGGCCTGAGGTTCCCATTATAAAATTGTGGGTTGGCAGTTTTTTGCAGTTAAAGATCTCTCTCTGAGATCGACCATCCAAAACGAGGGAGAAGAGCTTACGCGTAAAGATTTAGAATCGTTAGCGAACTATCATTGATGTGGACCTATGATCCAAATTTTACCACCAACTCTTCAATATACTGAAAAAAACCTGAACGTAATTTTTACCCTTCCTAAATAGATAACGATCATTCGAAGACACCAAAAAAATCCAAAAAACGAAAACTATAAAATAAATAAAAAAATAATAAAATAGATAAAACCCCCACAGCCACCCCACCACCCCCCCACCCCCGCCCCTCCACCCACTTCCCGCCCACATACCACCCACATACCCATACCACTTTACACCCAATTTGACACCCAGTTTCCCACTCACTCTTCCACCCACGATCCGCCCACATCCCCGCCTACTTCCCGCCCACATCCTACCCCCCCCCGCCCCACCCCCCCCACGTGTCCGCCCACAGTCCCACCCACATCCCACCCACTTTCCACCCGCATTCCAACCACTTCCCGCCACATTCCACCCACTTCACAACCACTTACCATCCATTTTCCACCCACTTCCAAAACAACAAACCACCCACATCCCATTCACTTCCCAGTGGGCAGCCCGGCGTTATTTCCACATAGGAAAATTAAATCACAAATGAATTTTCATTTTGACCGTACAAACCGAGATTCAAGTCAATCGGATGAAAAAGAGTTATTTTGCATGTAGAATTTTCCGGGCATTGTAATCCCTGGGGCGGATTTTCCGACATTGAAAAATCACATTTTTAATTTATCTCGTACTCTGTACCTTGCAAACCGAGTTTTAAGCCAATCGGATGAAAATTGGTTTTTTTTGCATGCAGAATATTCCGGAATTTTCCGACCGTCAGGTCAAATTTTCCAACTTTAGAAAATCACATTTCAAATTATTTCGTACTCTGTCATTGCAAACCCATGTATCAAGCCAATCGGATGAAAAATAGTTTTTTTCATGCAATCTGCAAATTTTCCAACTCGGAAAACAACACTTCAAACTATTTTTCCAAACCATTTCTAGCAATCGTAAATTTAATATTTTTATGTTTAATTTTCCATTTTCTTCAAAATTACGCTAATTTTTTTTTTTTTTTTTTAGCCGTACCGAGTTTCATGAAATATAATATTAAATTTTTCACTTATTGAACAAATGTCTCATTTTTAAATAATAATAGTACCGTTAACTTACCTAACTAACATGCTTAGTATTAAATTTTTACGTTTGTCCTATAAACTTAACCGTTTGTTTCTTTTAACGAACTGACGAATCGCCGTGTTGTACCTTTTAGTTTTTTATTTGTACCTGACATAAGTAAGGAAATTTAAGAACCCTGATCAAAACTAACTATCTTAGGTGTTGCAATCTATGTCCAGCCAGTGTACTAAGGGCTGGCCAGTTATACTTCATTGGTGACATGACATAAAGCCCATATGAAAATTAGACGTAGTGTCCATTGAATCAAAACTAGATTTGGTATGGGCTATAAGACCGCATACAAGGCCCATGTAAGTATTTGAATTCAGTGTCGGACCACAACTAACAATGTGGAAACATATATCTAAAAAAATATAAAAAGGCTTTCCAAACTCCCATTAGCTGGAAGAAGCCGGACTATGAAAACTGATAAATTTGACTGGGAGGACTAGTAACGTCCAAGACAGCCATCTGGTGGGATCGGTTGGGGGTCATTGTGCAATATCAGCTGCCCGTTCCAAGCGAAGCTATTAAAAGGAAGCGATTGAGCCATGTAATTAACCGACAACAGGCCACAGTATAAGAAAAATTCGACATTTTGCATGACACATCTTGGGCCACATCTTGATAGCGTATCGCTGCTTCGTCCAAAAGAATTCCTAATTCACCAGTATTCACCAGATAATGCTCCCAGAAAATTGGAAAAAGTAGTGATTAGTATTTTAAAGAATTATGTAACCAATTTTTCACAATAAAGACTCAAACTTGAAAATATATTGTGTGGGATAATTTTCTTCTTCCAGGGATTTGAGGGCTAAATCCATATTTGCCGTTATAAAAAAAATATTTGGCCTTACTTGAACTCGCGATTTTATAATTCATTGGATTCTAAAAAAAATCTAATTTGTTGAGTGAACTCATGGTTACTGAATTTAATAACCAGCCTTGCTTTTTGTAGTCAAAAATATTTAATACAAATACGGACTTAACGCCTTATGACCGGACATAATGCTCAAAAATGTTTTGAGTTATATTTAAAATTTCTGATCGTAATTTTTCATATGGGCTTTATGTCATGTCACCTACTTCATGACTGGTGCAAACACATTTTTAAATTTTTTCAATCTATTTTTGAGTAAATGACAAAGTATTATAATTTAAAAACATATAACACGGTCAAAGACCATATTCTTCATTCCTAAACAAGTTGGGGTGGCACATAAAAAGGGTCAAGATCAGTCTTGCATGCTAAAAGCTTGTCGATAAAAAACTAGAGATTGTGCATCAATAGAGCTTGTGTTTTTTGAGTATTGCTTTTGATTTCAGTATAAATTAGATATGACTCGGAAGGTATGCCTTTCATGGGACCTAAAATAAACTTCGGAAAACGAATTCTGGATCAAGCTGCAGCGATAATATTTTAAAATCTTACGGAAGTTATGAAATGAATTTAAGACTACAACTTTTATTAAAATTCAGGAGCAACTTGCGCGAAAATTTAAAAAAATTTGAAAAAATTGTCAATTTTCGCGTATCCCGAAACTGAGAGCTCTACAATGTGAACTACTATCCAAAGCACAAAAAAACAAATGGAACTCTGATTTCCGCATGCTTTACACCATTTTGGATTCGCTCATTGAAGTGGACACTTTTAGTGGCTAGAAATTATATCAAAAAATCAGACGGAATTTCGTTTTCTTTTGAATCGTAAAATTAATGTTTCTAAAGAATTGTGAGAGCTTAGGATAAACAGCTTACCGCTTCCAGTTTGCGACTGTGTTCGCCTCTTTTCGCATGCAGATTAACAATGAACTCCAACAGCGTCGTATCCCATATACAGCTATAATACGCATCCATGGCATCGGTGAAATTCGATGACTTCTCGCTGAGATTCTTGAATACAATGCCATAATCGATTTCCTCCAGAAACTGGCACAGCACCGTGGCCTGCATGTGGCAACCCAAATTGGCGGCACAGCGAATCATTTTGCGTATGACATAATCATCGGCCACATTCCGCTGCAGCGGAAGAGTGCAATAGTCGGTGCCAGTGACCAAGGCATTGACATAACAACGCATGGCGGATTCATTATTGCCTATGGCCAGCTCCAGATCACCTTTCATCTTGAGCCAGGAAATGGTTTGGGGATAATACGAGAGTGCCTCGGAGAGTAGCCACTGCAAGGTCTCACACACGCTACGCAGGCTATAGCTATTGGTGCTGGAGGATGGGGATAAAGGCGAAATGGTTAGGAGTCAACCCATAAAAGAAGACAAAACTCACTTGGTGACACTGGTGGGCCAGAGCTGCATGTACTCACAGCTTAAATCATGATTGGGATCGTCTTTTAAAATGTTATGCATCTTGCCCAGCATGGAAATGGCCAGACCAAAGACACTCTGATGCCGCACGCGCTGCAGGAAGGTCTGCAGCGAGCTGTTGCCACTGGGCGAGGAGTTGCCCCGCTTGGGGACATTGAGAAACATGCTTAGCATGAGCTCCCAGGTATCACGGCACACCTTTTTGGGTCCCTTCATCTTTTCCATTTCTATAAAAGTGGCCGCAAAGGCCACTGGCAGCTCCAAGGGCCCTGCCCGCTTGTCCAGATACATCAGAGGTGGAAACTCAGTCAAATTCAGCAGCATTAGAGAGCAACTTTCAAGTATGTCCAGACGTGGAATCATGGAATCGCCCGCCTGCAGGGCTCCCAGGCATTGCTTACATCGGCCACTCAAAGCTTGCAGGTCCAAAGGCTTTTGGTGCCATTCCTCTAGACTCTGACAGATCTGTATGTGTAATATCTCCCAGGTGAGCAGCTTGCCCATCAACTGACCGTTGCTGGCCAACTCCACACGTTGCGTTTCCGACTTCAAGACACTCAACATGGACACGGCATCAATGTAGTTGCCTCGTGTGGCCAATTCTCTGGCCTTACCCATGAGTACATAGCTGAAATCCTGCAGAAAACTCACTGGCATGGCCATGATCAAAGTCTTTAGGGGTTGTGGTACATCCCAGCTGGGATTAATGGCCCACAGTGGTTTACCGGGAGCGGTGGCGCATAGTTTAACCAAAAGGATTCTTACCGTGGAGGCACTGGAACAGCTAACTAGCTGCCGCTCCAAGGCAGCCACCTCCACGCGATTCACTGACGAGAGAGACGAAAATTAATATTAATCCTCTTGAACTTTAAGTACTTACTCTTCGAGTGACTTAACCAATCCTGCAGCGAGGCCAGTGATTGATTCATTTGAGGTGTGACGGCCATTTGCAATTCCTGCTCCAAGTCCTCCAGCTCTAAGCGGTTAAATATACCCAAATCCTGCACCGACTGTAACAACTTTTTGCCTCCGGCCTCCAGGAGTAGGCCGTTTGTGAGGAACTGTTTCAAGGCCTCACGCTCCCTGGCCTGACATTGCGGCCAGACGTCTTTGATGGCCTGGGCAAGTGGCGTCAGATAGTCTACTTCGCGGAATTTCTCGAAATACTCCAAACCAGCAAATATGCTGCCCATTTCAAAGATATTCCTCACCACATTCAGGGCTGCCACTTGCACCTGCAAATTGGGTAGGAAATCCTTGACCAAGCCCAATGAAATGCCCGCCTCCAAATCCAATTCCAATTGCCGGCGACTAACCAAGGGTATTTCCCTCGCCAGATTATCCATTTGCAGTATGGGCAGCAGATCCGCATAGTTGGAGAGCAGCGACTGATGGAATCTTTCGAGCAGTGTTGGTTTCTGGGCACTAATGCCACAGGCCAGCAGCAGACCCTCCAGTTCATCGGGCTTAATGTGACAGAAATGAAGATCAGTTTGTGGTTGAGGTATGGCCTGGAGATTGCTATTGCAGGAGGCGGCCGCCTCACGGGCCAGTATATATTGCTTGGTGAAGAGGTAATAGTGGGCCAATTCGTATTGCAGCTGGGCGCGCAGCT
>JAEIFU010003113.1:0-32732 GCA_018904235.1 Lordiphosa stackelbergi
TCGTTCCAAATAACGCAGTTTTATAAATAAAGGCAACTTTCGCTACAGAAAAGTTAGGAGTCTTCCTTATGTATTTTTGGCCGCTGAACTCAAATCAATTGTTCATTTTTTCCCCAGCACGTCAGACCGCAGGAATATGTACTTAAGGTAAATAGTGTAGGTAATATGTATGTATAATTTAATTTATTTTCATTTTCATTGTGAGAAATATACAGACTCCCTGAAGAAGACAAAAAATTTGCCAAAAAGCGTAGGAGGAAAACTGAGCTAAGAAATTATTTGACTGGAGTGTGGAAAGACGGTCAAAATAAAAAAAACAGCATAAACAAGGCAAGTTTTAGCCGTACACTAAGAGGCTATCAAGATAACTTTGAAATGAGATCGCACACGAACTGAACTGAAGTGCTCGCATCATTGTTGCAGCCGTTCATGCGCATAGTCTATTTTTACTGTCTTTTCCCATTCTTTGCTTGATTATGCAAGGGCAAAAAATTACGGGGAAGTTGTTTATAAATTTAACAAAATCTTTATTAATTCTTGTAAATTCATTTCATTCCCCTGGTCGCTTCTGTCTATAAATTCCGTGCGTTCATGCAGACATGACCCTTTCTGCTCCTATTTATTTGTTGCTCTATGAAATTCTTTGACAACTTTTAAAATGATACGGAGAGTTCGTCGACGATATTTCGATTTGTTTGAACGTGTCGTGTACGTAATATTTGTGGAAACTTTGAAGGCTTTTCCCAGAACTACTAAACTAAAACATGAACTAAAATTTTTTGATCTGTTATTTTATTTTGTACTACCTACAAGTTTTCGTTAAAGATGGTATAAGTTAACTTTCTTATCGGCGTCCACCCTTTACGCATTCGCAGAGAACCTATGTAAATTACGCGAAGAAGCCTGTTCAGCAGCTGCTTTTGTTTTGAACCTCTCACATGAGGCGTCATCTTGTATAGCGTAGAAAGATTCACAACAGCATTGTGGTTTGTAAAGATATACATACATGTTTTATATGCTATGATATATGTTATACGGGGTGGTCCATCTAGTGTTTGGAATTTGAACTATTCA
Source organism: Lordiphosa stackelbergi (assembly GCA_018904235.1). Classification (NCBI taxonomy): domain Eukaryota; kingdom Metazoa; phylum Arthropoda; class Insecta; order Diptera; family Drosophilidae; genus Lordiphosa; species Lordiphosa stackelbergi. The sequence continues at coordinate 1,075 of JAEIFU010003113.1, forward strand.
TAATATGACTTTAAAAACGACAAATGTCATTCGAAAAGCGACTAATATTTAGTAAAAACTTTGACATTTACGAAATGGGTCGCTATTGGAGTGAAGAAAGTTGGGAAATATTAAAATCATATTTCAAAAGTGTTAAGGCCTCGACTCAAACTGTGCGAAATTTGAAAAAACATTTAACAAAAAAAAGTTCTGAAAACTCAATTTGTAAATCAATTCGTGAAGCAAGTTCGTGAAACTGGAATGTTGGTGGATAAATCAATCTGTGATCGTAATCGTCCGGTGCCTTGACCGAAGCTCTTTTGGTATAAAGTCGTTCGTTCCTATTTCGACGGAGCTTTGAGTGCTTCTCAACGTCATCATGCTAAGTCGAATGTACTTTGCTGGTATACCAAAGGTACACAGGGCTTCAAAAAACTTTGACCTTATCGGTGTGTCGAAAGCGGTTTTGTAATCGACAAAAAGATGGTAATTTTCTATGTTTCTCTGATAGGTCTTCTCCAGAATTTGTCGTAATGTGAATATCTGGTCTGTGGTGGATTTACAAGGTCTAAAGCCACACTGATAAGGTCCCATCGGTGTGTTAATAAGCAAATAATACGCAACAGAACCTTATATGCAATGGGAAGGAGACTGATCCCGCGCTAGTTGGAGCAAACTGCAGGGTCTCCTTTTTTAAAGATTGGGCAGAGAACACTTAGATTCCAATCGTCGGGCATGCTTTCGTCAGCCCATATACGGCAAAGAAGTTGGTGCACCTTACCAATTCTTCCCCTCCAGCCATAAACAGTGCAGCGGGCAGCTCATCAGCGCCAGCTGATTTATTGTTCTTTAGCCTTTGTTTGGCTAAACAGACTTCCTGTTGGGTCGGCGGGTCTATCTCTATGTTGTCGATTGGTGGCTTCGCTACTTCTCTAGCGGCGGCATCATGTTCGTCATTTCCCCAGTTGGCGTCGCGAACGCGACAATCGTACGCCTTTAAAGTGCAGAAAAATATAAAGAAGACAAAAGAACTTTTGATTTTGTTTCTATTTTTATACCCTTGCAAAGGGTATTATAATTTTGCCCAGAAGTTTGCAACGCATAGAAATATTCATTTCCGACCCTATAAACTATATATATTCTTGATCAGGATGACGAGCTGAGTCGATTGAGCTTTTGTCTGCCCGTCTGTCTGTCCGCCTGTCCGTCTGTCTGTCTGTTTCTACGCAAACTAGTCTCTCAGCTTTAAAGCTTTCGAGCTGAAACTTTGCACAGAGTATTTCTTTACTGCACACTGCTAATATGTCGGAACCGACCGGATCGGATGACTATATCTTATAGCTGCCATAGGAACTATCGGTCGAAAAGTGGGTTTTTATGAGAAAAACTTTTTTGTTTTTAATGTTAACGGCTCCCACTTCAGCAATTATTAATATTATACGCTTTCACATAGATTTGGAAGTTTTTGTCAAAATCGGATGACTATATCTTATAGCTGTCATAGGAACTATCGGTCGAAAAGTGGGTTTTAATGAGAAAATTTTTTTTTGTTTTTAATGTTAACGTGTCTCACATCAGCGATTATTAATATTCAAACGCGTTTTATACAGATTTGGAAGTTTTGGTCAAAATCGGATGACTATATCTTATAGCTGTCATAGGAACTATCGGTCGAAAAGTGGGTTTTATTTAGAAAAATTGTTTGTTTTAATGCTGGCGTTCTTAAACTCTGATGTATTAAAACATTTGCAAGGGTATAAAACTTCGGCAAAGACGAAGTTGGCTTGGCCCTTCTCGTTTCCGTTGAATAATTTTGGTAGCAGTATATTTAGTGCAAAGGGTAGGTTCAGTCGATTTGACGATTAAAATATACTTTAAAAAATCATTGGGATTTATCACGCGACAAAAATGGAAGTCGTTTTCGACTGCATCTTAAAAAAATTAATAAATCTCCGAGAGTTTAATAAAAATTTTGAAGCAGTTAACTTTTAAATACAGGGGAACAATGCAGCTTTTCAATTATTTACATTAGTTTTGTTGTTATAAGCTTTAATATTATGAAGAACGCGACATTTAGCACGCGACATCTTAAAAAAGCTAACAGTGAAATGGACATATCTTCGGTATTCGGACCAATTTTCTTACAGTAAAGAATCAGAAAAGCTGTACATACATTTTAGTATATATTTTGATTTTTGTTTGCAATGATATGTTAAGAAAAATCATTTTAAAAAAAAACATTTTTTCAATATCGGTGGACCTTTTTGTGGAAATGCCCATATCTTATTACAACGGGAAGCTCCGTGCCATCGGAACGATTGGCATCGGCTATAAAACGTGTAGTTTGTGACAACAGAAGCCCAATGACCGATGAGCACATTACTCAACGCGTCTTCCTAAAATCTTTGTCTAACGATTATTGATAAAATTAGAAGTTTTTAAGTTTCGAAGATTTAACTGAATAAGTTTTTTTTATGCTTTGTAGTTCGAATGCTTTGGTTTGAAAGATGATGAATTAAAAAAAAGTAAACACTGCGTTTGTTCCATAAATTTAAATTCGTGAATTATTTTTCAGAACTTCTTATGTTATATAGATGAAATAAACGAAAACAATAAATATTTTTGTTAATTTAATAAATAAACATTAAATCTATAGTTTTATTGCGCAGTCAGATTGAAGTTCCTTTTACGCATCAAATGACGCCTCAATTACCTCAATAGACCTGTTCATTGTTGAGATCCGGGCTTTTATTGAAAATATCGAAAATATCGATAATGTCGATGTTTTTGACACCAAAATATTTATATCGAAATGATACTTTTTCAATATCGCCAAAAATATCGATATAGATATTTTTGAAAAATTCGACAACCCTAGTGTGCACTGATAAGACTAATATTAAAATATTTTGCCTAAAGTCTGAGCGCGGTAAGCCGCTCGTCAACTGGTGTAAAGCTGATGACAGAGTGGCGTAGTCTATCACTCACTGCAAAGCCGCACCCAAACTCGTGCTTAGAAACATGCCCGCTGTAGTATATCTCCCGGGGAGGTGGTGGTTTCTGTTCTGTCTTCTCTTTTGGTAGCGTTATTATCTTGCTCCCATGTCCAATCCATCGCATTTCTTGGAGTGCGGTAACATCCGATGAATATTTCTTGAGGACATTTACCAAGACGATGTCATCGCTGTATCTGTTGAGGGTGCGTATCCTCTCAGTTTTCATTGGTGGAGATTTTTTTACGGTAGTGGGTACCAAACCCGACGCACTAACCCCTATATATTACACCCTGAAGGGTAGGGCGGGTCACCGCTCACGTTAGTCAGCAGCAAATGCGGGTGCATTGCCACTGCTTCCGGTGGCCACCACGAGGTGTTATGAGTCGACTTGAGACGTAGGAAGCCAGGATCACGCTGGGTTCGCCAAGTTGAACCAATCAGCAGCTTCATCTGACCACATACGCCCCCTTAGGTCCAGAAGCTCTATGACTGAGTTTAAGTTTTAAATTTAAGCTTTTGCTTATTAAAACAACTAAAATCAATGAGTCCTGTTTTAGTTTTAATTTGACATTTTTATTGGGGTGTAGAAAACAGAGATTGATGATAAGTCCAATTTTACTTTTAATCTAAAAATCAATTGATGTTCATTCTTTTACACAGATATTTTAATGTTTTTTAACAAAACATTATTCAAACTGAATGCCAGCATTTATCTTTTGTTTCCCCCGATGACAAAAAATAATGCTTACACAATACTGAAAATCATTCAATTGTGACCACAAGTTGCCAGTAGGCACATTTGGTCACTTGTCTAGCTTCAGTTTCAATCACAAATAATATTTTTAAATCGTATAATTACATTCTTAATATAAATGTCAGTTTTTGTACGTTATGACACAGACCAGAGATAATTAAAATTATATTTGAATAATTACTCAACCTGTCAATGGACTCACATAAAATGCAAATACAATATTTCCTGGGAAACTGGGAAATAAAATGGGCGAATTGTTTCCTTAATAGTCATGTCATGTAATTTAAACCGAAAAGGCTTTTTTATTTTGCGCACTTTGTGTGTCAGCGGTCGTGGTTTAATTTGTAAAAGTTTCTCTTCACACACCGCATCAAGATTATGGTCAGCTGAGCAAACTAAAATCCTTTCAACTCGAATGGCTTTTAGTCAGACACAAGAGCAGCGGATGAAGAAGATGTGTTCGGTGACGGGGTAAGTGAAGAGGTGGAAATCCCCATGTCACATTAGTACATATTAGTTGGACAGTCGAAAGTGTTTGGCGTTGGCGGCCATTAGTGGAACTTGAATTGAGGCCTGCAAAGATTGCCCCTGCAGAAGATGCTGAAACTTGAGTTCGTATCTTTAAACGAATGCGTATAAGTTATAAGTGAGTGCCGTGCCCAGAACCGTGTCCTAGCCGTTGGTGTCCTGTCATGCATGAAAACATTTAATTAAATTGAAACCGAAGCGACATTCGCTCAAGGCAGAAGCGTAGTCAAAAGGGGTAAGGTTTGTCTTCTCCTGCTCCACTGGAGTCATGAACAACTTCATCTGGACAGCCAGCTTCCGTTTCTTGCTCTGTATGAATTTAAATGAAGGTTGTCCAAAACAACTTGGCATATTTTAATGATTTTCAACTTCTCCATTCAACCTTGCATTGTCCCTGCCGTCACCCGCCTTCCGCCTCGCCACTCCAACTATTCGCTTTATGCACCCACATTGGCTGCCAGCGTCTTCTTTCTTCGCTTTTGTTACTCAATTTACACATAATTGCAATAAATTGAATGAGCCAGCGGGACGAGAAGAGCGAACCAATTTACTGTTGTCCAATATTCCAACCTTTAAGGGTAAATATTAAGTAATGCATGGCAGCGATTCCCCATCTTGGTTGGAATCTTTGTGCGAAAGTTAATTTTCTTACCCTTTTGGCAAGGTACATACGCATACAATGTTTGTTTGGTTCGTTCCATTAATTAAAACATATATTTTTAATAGAAATGCCATCTAAGGTTGCTTTTTTATGTTGGTTGTGCTTTGCATTTGTATTGAAATTGTAATTTACAGTAGTTTAATAATAGGTTCAAAATTAAGAACTAGCTAAACCTCCAAAGTCAGATTTTCCGAGGATTTTCGCCACTCCGAACCCAACCGGCCATATTATTTGATCTACACAAACATGAACTTAATACCACAGCTCAAAAATGTTTTGCAAGTGCAGTTTAGAATTACTGTTACGCTTAAAAGGCCAATTTTGCGTTTAACTGCCCATTTGCGAAGTCTATGTTAATAGGCTGTGGGCCTCGTCATACTTTAAACAGTTGAAATAACATTGATGAGCGAGAAGGTGCATCTAATTTCATTTACAAAACTTAATATACTCTTGTAGGGTGTATGTGACAGCATCCACAGACATAATCTTTATGTCACTTTTGTAAAAGTCAGGTCTCAGCATTCCCAAAGCAAATACATATTTGTTTAATTTTTAACACAGCCAAAAAGACCCATTTCATCTGAATTTTTTTTTCAGCTCGAAATGGTGATCTCAAAAATCGATTTCAAAAATTATTTCATTACTCCGTTTTTGATATATAATTTTTTTTTTTTTTTTTTCTGGTTGGTGCACTTACATTTTAAGCCATATCTCACTTCATAATTATCAGATGGAATCAAGCAATATATAATTTGAGAGGTAATTGAGCTGCCAGTAATCGGGTAGAACATTGTTTTTACATCTGTTTAATACTTTAAAAACTATATTTCAAATAAAATATTTCAAAAAATTTTTGCTCGAAAATGCGAGAAATTTTTTTTTATCGCCTGGAAAAATATAAATAACTCCAAAAAAAAATATTTTCATTTTTCCTACCTAAGAATCGCACTTCTACGAAGAATAACAGATAACGATAATCAAAATGTATAAAAAAAAAACCCAGGATTGTGAGCAATTTAGTGCACTCGACTTTTGTTCCGTTCTTGATAATTCTTATTGTTCTGTCTTTTTGCTAACTTCATAAAGTGACCACAGGAAAATACAATTTTTTTGTGAACACACAAAATACTCAAATTTCACTGTTAGTTGCTTTAATCAATTTGATCGTACGTGGGATACGATTTTTCCCCACAATAGCTCATTGTCTTCGTAAAAGTGCGAATCTTAAGTGGAAAAAATAAAAATAAATTTTTAGGATTTTTATTTTTAACCTGGGCTATATGTAATTTTTTCCTAAGCTGTTCTCCGAAGTTTGTCAAGTCGCTCACCGTTAGACAACATATCCTTTGGTATGGAAAAATTTAGCCTTTCTTTTTGATATATATTTCCTAACCGTTGAATACAAACTACTTAACAGATTTTAAAACCATGTTCTACGGGGGAAGCTTGCTGAAAAGGTGGAAATGGAAAAGGGGAACTGGTTGGGTTTTGGGAAAGATTTATGAGGGATCTGCGTGGGTTCTGGGTGGTATCTGAATGGGTTCTGGGAGAGATCTGGGTATTATCTGAGTGGAATCGTATAAATTGGGTGGGGTTTTTTATATTTTTTTGGGATTTATTTTCCAATTTTTTTTTTTTTTGGTTTGGTTTTGGTTGATATAGGAAAAAATTAGAAAACCACTATACAGAAACTAGATTTGGATTAGTTGATTCCGAATCGCTCAAATTCACTATCAGATCTAGTAGGCGTGCTTTTTGGTGCCACTTCACATACACATTCGAGCAGTTTTCATATTAAATTCAAGCGTTTATACGAAAATCGCTAGCGATTTCTGTGGCACCCCGAATTTCAGCTTTTAGTTACTTTTCTGGGGGGTCATCCTGGGTATAGATACTGAAAGTCAAAAATTTAATTAATAACAAGTACTATAATACTACTCTGTACCTCTCTCTCTCACTTTCTCTCTCTCTCTCTCTAAGATTGTGCTGCGTTGGTTGTGAAAGGGTGGGTGGAGGGTGGCGGGGGGTGGTGGGTTGTAATTCACTTATTTGCTCATAACTCGAGAACCGCTCATACGATCTTTATCATTTCTTCGGCATACATTTTGCTAATGACTAACTAACTCTAGAAAGTACGAATCATCTGTCTACAAAACTGTGGGAGATATGACGTTTTTTCCAAATTACGTGGGCGGGAGGGGGCGTGGCAAAAATTGAAAATAAACTTGATCTGCCTGCAAGTATACATTTGTCCCATACATGTCAAACCTCTATCTTACCATCTCTGAGATCTGTTTGTTCATACGGACGGACAGACGGACAGACAGACGGACGGACAGACGGACATGGCTATATCGACTCGGCTGTTGATGCTGATCAAGAATATATATACTTTATATGGTCGGAAATGATTCCTTCTCTATGTTACATACTTTTGCACAAACTTAATATACTCTATGTACCTTCGGTACAGAGTATAAAAATATTATACTTATAATTTTTAACTTCAATATGAATTTGTTATGGCCTTACCTTTTTAAAATTTGTATATCTTTTGTTATTATTTTCACTGTTGCAATAGTTTATTTATTTTATATTGTTAAATAACAATTATGAATTTTTTGACACAGGTTTAATTTGCCTTTGTCTCGCACAAGTTGAAGTGATTTTGCCGGCAGTACAAAAACAATAGAAGTATGCAAACATACGAAAGAACAATACTGTGGAATTAGCGAGATCAGACTATTGGAACGTGCCTTTCACACTTCCTTATACAATTTTCATTACGGCGCTTGTATATACCCTTTTCAATATATTCAGAAGACTTAAGTAAAAAATATAATAGCAATTAACAATTAAATACATAAATTACTTCTCGAAAATCGTTGTATTTATAATACAAATGCAGTAAAATTGCATATAAAATAATTAGATAACAATTATTGCGTAACAATTGCAAGAGTATTTTGACAGCGACTTTTTAGCTGCCATTCGTTGCATTCCTATTCTTTTCGTTTGCACACTCTCGCTCTCTCACTTACAAAACTGAGAGCGCAACCGTTCTTGCTCTTGCGCAGCTGCTCTCCGTCGACGCTGTCTGCATACCTTTGGCGTCGACGAAGGGACTGTCGCCAATTCAACAATGCAGCATCGATGAATTTGTCGCAATTGACCCCGACAGAACTAGAGGGCTGCTTAGGCTCGGCTAACAATATGAATGTGTGCGAAAAATTCTATACCTACTCTTGTTCTTTCTCACGCTGACTCGCTCTCTGTTTATGCTTAACTCTGGCGCTCTCTTGAGTCTGAAACTGTATGAAATAACATTTTTAAAGTTCGGTCTTCGTAAAGACCGCATTCGATGAGCGATTGACTGACTTGGGCCTTCAACCACGGCCACCGAGCAGTAAGCGAAATTGCTGCATTGGGTTGAGAGTTATTTACGAGCTATGCTGGTAGCAATATCCTATCCAGCGCTGGCGCTGCTATTTAATGCGCTAATGTATGCTTTATAGCCTACTAATGTCCATGCTTCTGAGCTTTACTTTGGGTCTGGGATAATAAGCGACTTGTATAACGCTCTCTGCAGAGCCGGTAGTAACAAAGTAACGTATAAATATCTCTCGATTACATTCACTAACTGGATATCAGAACCTTCCATGTTGATGGTGTCAACATTCTAGGTGCATATCCTCAAATTTCTTAATAGTATGCAGCAGCTTTGATTGATGGAGTTCTTTGAAGTTCCAAATTCCATCTAGATCCCACCCGGATCTAACCCAGAGCCCTCCCAGATCCCACATAGATCCCTCACAGATCCCACCCACATCCTACCCAGATGTTCAAATGAGTCTTCTTTCTCTTTCATTCTTTTAAATACAATCCGCGTATATTATCGTAGCATTCCATGTATATTATTATTTTATATTACAACTAGCAAATAACCCGACGCGCTTCGCTGCGCCTTCAACAGTATAGAACCAAACAATATTAGATATAATAATACCCCGTAGAACCCAGAAATCGAACTTTGCTGATGGGTTTTTCCTCCAGCTTCCACTCACTGCCCACCCACATCCGTCCCACTTCCCGACCACATCCCTTCCACTTCCTTCCCCATTCCCCCCACTTACCATCCACTTTCCACCCACTTCCCATCTGCATACCACCCACATCCCACCCACATCCCTTCCACATCCCTCCCTTTTTCCGCCACATTCCACCCACTTCACAACCACTTACCACCCACTTTCTACCCACTTTCAAAACAAATAACCACCCACTTCCCACCCACATCCCATTCACTTCCAAGTGGGCATACCAACGTTATTTCCAACATCTAAAATGAAAACACAAATCAAATCCCATTCTGACCTTACAAACCGAGTTTCAAGTTAATCGGATGGAAAATTGTTATTTTGCATGTAGAATTTTCCGAGCTTTTCACGCCTGGGGCGGATTTTTGACATTAAAAAATCACATTTTTAATAATTTCGTACTCTGTCCTTACAAACCTAGTTTCAAGCCAATCGAATGAAAAATAGTTTTTTGCATGCAGAACTTTCCAGGAATTTTCCGACCATCAGGTCAAATTTTCCCACTTCAGAAAATCACATTTCAAACTATTTCGTAACCTATCATTGCAAATCAACTTTCATGCCAATCGGATGAAAAATAGTTTTTTTCATACAGAATTTTCCGGCAATTTTCCCAACGTTGGGTCAAATTTTCCAACATCAATTTATCACATTTCAATTTATTTCGTATTCTGTCCTTACAAACCGAGTTTCAAGCCAATCGGATGAAAAATAGTTCTATTCATGCAGAAATTTTTCGGGAATTTTCCGTCCGTTGGGTCAAATTTTCCAACATAGGAAAATTACATTTCAAACTATTTTGTATTCTATCCTTACAAACCGAATCTGAAGCCAATCGGATGAAAAATAGTTTTTTGCATGCAGAATTTTCCGGCCATTTTCCTCGTGGGCGGATTTTCCAAAATCGAGAAAACACGTGACGAATTATTTCACGTACTTTGCATACAACACAAGTTTCAAGTCAATCGGATGAAAAATAACATTTTTCCCATCAATTTTTCCGACGTTTTACCGACTTTTCCGGGTTGACTTTTTAAAAACCCCGTCTTAGTACGCATTTCACCACTACCAGAAACTCCTGTCCAAACTTCAGCTTTCTATCTCTTTCCGTTTAGGCTGTGTGATGATTGCCAATCAGTGAATCAGTCAGTCAGGACACTCTCTTTTATATTTATAGAGATAAATGTTTTGCAATGCTTCATCAAGTTGCCTTTTGAAAACTGCTATAAAAATTCGGAATGCGAATCTAGTTTTCCTCCCATCATTGGCAATACTTACATAGCGTTTTTGATTTACCTCAGATTGCATTCCTAATTGATATGTATACTATCCTAAAGGCTTCAAAAATCAGCCAATTAATGCTTACATAAGTGTTTGATTTTATAGCAAAATTCTAGAATGGTGGGAAAGTCGGAAATTTATTTTTCGCAAATGTCTTGGAAACGGAAACTAAGATATGGCTTTGACATACCAACTCGTAAACTTATAAAAGGTCTAAATTTGTGGAACTGTGTTAAAAACAAATAGATGTATTTTCCATGGAGAATAAAAAAATTTTATGTTGAGGAATGACTGTGTCGACGTAAGTGCGGCAATTATGAATCGACTTTGTCTGCGAAAATGTACCGATATAATGTTTAGGTTCTTTTCGGTCTTTTTGGTTCCAAGAATAGCTGTTCTCGGATACCGGTATACAAAAATATTAAAAATATGTATTCCGGTTTCTGGCTCTAAGGTTAAGTCCGTTCTTGAGCTCCCTGCTTACAACCTAACCTAAATGTAGTTAATCGTTAAATCATAAAATTGATTTAAGAATTCTAAGAAAACTCGCTCAATTTAACATAACCTACTTTATAATGTGTGTGCTCCTTATAATAATCAACAACACTTCAAGCAGCTTTACCTTTTTGCTCACGCTTTGAACTCGCTTCATCGCCTCCAAACGCTTTGCGACTCTTTAGCGACTATGCTATTTGCCCCGACTTAATCCTCTTTAGGTTTAATTACTTTTTTTCGTCACATTATAGCTTAAGATGGAAGACGAGTTGTGAGGAAAATTCAAGCATACAACAATTTTCTGTATAATTTTGTACTCCTGTTCTCACGAGACTTGGTTCAAGGAATAACTGCGTCAATGGGGTAGCAAAACATAATTCATGAGGCAATTATATTTCATGAAATTGTTTATATTGCTTATCGGTGGATCTATTATCTCTTTATACTTTGCTCGAGTAACACTTTTCGATTTGTGTTGACTTGTAGAATGAGGCCAGGTAATTAGAATGACAAAACACATTTAAATAGTATAATGACAACTTGGCACGCGATGAAAATGCTTTTACCACAAAGAAGTATTAATGTATGGAATTTGCTAGTTTAGGGAATGATTAGGGACTTTCACAAGCACTTCAAATAAAACTCATTAAAAGAGTATCTAAATTTCCACCTTTAACAGATTTAATTTTTACTATGCATGGCCTGAGGACATAAATATTTCTCTTGATAAACTCAAGCCGATAAGATAAGCGGCCAAGAACTCTGGCTCCGTCTTCTGCAATACAATGCTGGCAATTTGTGTACAACAGGTCGTATGAGTGCTACAACTATTTATGTTTGCTGCGGCTGCTATCTCAATAAAGTGTTACGGCTTTTGTTGCCTTCTTTTGTGTGTTTGCTCTATTGCTTTAAATGGTACATAATACTTAGCCATGGTCAATTTGAGTGGCCCGTAGACTGGGGTAATTGTTTGGCTCCATTGAAAATGATGGTTGCTAAGCTTTAAGGCTGAAAACTTTATGAGAGTAATGGGAACACGTAGCAGAGCCGGAGTAATTTTTTAGCTAAGCCTCACGTATAACAACATCTGGAAGTAACAAATGGAAACAAAAGTTTTAGTTTAAAATTTAGGAAACGAAAAAATGTGTGGCGAAAGTTTCAAAGCAATGTATTGCAAATTGATGTTCTGCGTTTTGTGAAAAATATAAAGAATAATTTTTATTCAGTTTTGATGACAAAGTTGGTGAAAATGTAGGAATTCTTATATTAAGTTTTTGTAATGAAATTGAGGAATTAATGGAATCAGTTCAGAAATCAGTTTGTTAGAAAACTTGTGTAACTTAAACTTTTGCTGCCGCTGACTAAGCAAGAGCATGATGGCTTAACCCGATTAAGCTTCGTAAAATTATTTTAAACAATATAAACAATATTGAGGATAAAATCAATCTTGAAATAGTTAAATAAAATGGAACTAAACTTCAACAAATTTCAGTCCAGGATTTTTATACTCTGTACCGAAGGCACTTAGAGTATATTAAGTTTGTGCAAAAGTATGTAACAGGGAGAAGGAATCATTTCCGACCCTATAAAGTATATATTTTCTTGAGCAGCATCAAAAGCCGAGTCGATATAGCCATGTCCGTCTGTCCGTCCGTCTGTCCGTCCGTATGAACAAACAGATCTCAGAGATGGTAAGAGATAGAGGTTTGACATGTATGGGACAAATGCTTCTTATACTTGCAGGCAGATCAAGATTATTTTCAATTTTTGCCACGCCCCCTCCCGGCCCCGCAATTTGGAAAAAACTTTATATCTTCCACAGTTTTGTAGATAGATGATTTGTACCTTTCAGAGATAGTTAGTCATTAGCAATATGTATCGATTTGCCGAAGAAATGATAAAGATCGGATGAACGGTTCTCAAGTTATGAGCAAATAAGTGAATCACCCCCGCCACCCCTTCCCAACCGTTCAAAACCAACGCCGCACAATGTTAGAGAGAGAGAGGGAGAGGGAGAGAAAGAGAGAGAGAGAGACAGAGAGGGGGAGAGAGAGAGAGAGAAACTTAGAGATGAGCGCAGCTGCAGCACTGCATTCAGCTCCTACTCTAGGTGCAGAGTATATTATAGTCAGGCTTGACCGACTTTCTCACTTGTATGATATTTAAGAAATATGTTTTTGACTGTGTTAATTGAAATATATTAAACGAGAAAGGCAAAGCTAACTTCGTCTGTACCGAAGCTCTGATACACTTGAAAAAGCTTGTCTCAACGGCTAGCGACTTTGACCAAACTTCGCAGATCAGCTTAAAAACGTTCAATATTACCCATGTCCGTGTTTGAGAGCAGTAATATTGAGAACAAAACAGTTTTTCTCACTAAAACCCATTTTCCGACCAAACATTTCTATGGCAGCTACAAGAAGTAGTCATCCAATGGTGGTTCCCCCCCCCCCCCCCAATACGACACCCCGAAAATTTTAGTTTCGATCCTCGTAGGAGAATGGAAAAGCATAATACAACGAAATCAAGTATGCAGAATGAAAGCTTAATGAATTCTGCCTAAAATCTGATATTCTTATCTCTGATTGTATCTCGCGTTTTCAAGTAGCGGTTAAAAAAGCAAAAAAGTTCGATTTTTGTCATGTCTGCAAGTGTATCAAAATTATACGACATATTTCAAATATTGCGGCTGGAGATAAAGATTTGGTTTCAATAAATTGTTTTTACATATCTGCTGACAATTTAATGAATTTGTAATAAAATGCCGCGTGGGCGTTTGCTATCCGACGAGGAAAAGGGAAGGATAAGAGCCTACAACGATGTTGGCTTAAATGTAAGCGATATATCGCGGAAAATCGGTCGAACACGTTGTGCTATCACCAAATTTTTGAACAATCCGGATGAAAATGGTGCATGGCATAGCTCTGGAAGAAACCCTAGTTGTTTGACCGCGAAAAAGTCGCATAATACTTAAAGCTAGCAATTCGATAGCTTCGTGCTCCACACTTGCCGCATGTTGCAGTACGCCTGTGTCACGGATGATTGTTTGGCGGTCTCTGCAATCATCGGAGTGCATTGTCAGAGGAGTCTTAAAAAAGGTTCCGTTCTTAAAGCCGCACCACAAAACAGCGCGACTTCAATTTGTGGAAATAAAACTTGGAGAGAAATTGGACCTCGGTATAAAATTTTAGCTTTATTTTGTTTAAACAGCTTTGTTCAATATTTATCATTTAGATAATATTTTTTGATGACGGCCCAGATGGGTTTCGTCACTATTGGATAGATTTGCGTAAGGTTCCACTTATGTTTTCCAAACGCAATTAGGGAGGCGGATCCGCAATGGGTTGGGGAGCCTTTCATGCGTCTGGAACGCTTGATCTATGCTTCACAAGCTGCAGGATGAACAGTGGAGAATACAAAAAAGTATTGGAGGATCGTCTTCTGCCATTTTTTGAAAAACAAAATTGGAAAGAGATCTTGTTTTTCCGCAAGATAATGCATCTATTCACAAGAGTAGAGAGACCCAGCGCTTCATAAGTGATCACCACATAAATGTTTTGGATTGGCCAGCACGCTACCCTGACCTAAACCCAACTGAGAACATTGTAGGTATCTTAGCCAGGCGTGTTTACGCCAATAACAACAAATTTGAGAATGTCGAAAGCCTCCAAAGCGAAATTTTGGCTCAATGGTCTCTTTTAGACCAAAATTTACTTACAAATTTGGTGAATTTAATGCCTAAGAGACTTTTCAAGGTAGCAAAGGCTCAAGGTGGCTCTATTATTTATTAAATAGTGTTTATATACCATTCTAAGAATAAAATGTTCGTTCTTATATAGGACTAAGTTTGTAAGCCCGCCCATTTCGGAAAGTGCGACTAATTTGGCTCACAAGTTGGAGTCAGTATTGTCTACGAGCGGGATTCCGCATGAAAGCTTGGACCTTCTATTCAGATACTGCCGACATAACACTGGAAACCATTTTGAGTGACCATTTGGGTTACCATGCTCGATTCACTAAACTCAAGACACCGCTCCGTGTAGACCGTCTTAAATCGATAAAAGAGATATAGCCCGAAACGAAGAAGGAATTGAAGCCTATACCGGAAGAAGACTGCAGCATGTTTATAAAATTGAAAAAACCTTGGCACAAGTGTAATGCAGACGGCGGAGACTACTTTCAGGGAAATCAAATGAATGTACAAAAATAAACAAAGATTTTTTGATTTAAAAACAAATTCCCTGTATTTTTTTCATATATAAGTAATCCTCATTATTTTTAGATCCTGAAAGAATGGGAATTATCAAGTGGACGATAGTCTATGTATAAGCAGAGCAGTAAAAATAGATGGAAGAACGGCTGCAACCGTGATGCGCAGCACTTTAGTTCAGTTCGTGTGGGACCTCATTTGAAAGATATCCTGATAGCCACTTAGTGTACTTCTGAAACTTGCATTCATCTAGAAGTGAACAGCGCAGATTAGTAGAAATTTTGCCGTAATACATATACGATTTTTACAAAATATATATTCAGTAAATATTATTTGCATATTGTATTGCACACAAATTTTTCAATGGTCATGGTACCTTTTTGTCAAATGTTATGACTTCAAACCAAGTCTACGCCAACTACTTAAAAATTAAACAGTACGTACGAGTGATAAACTTTGAATCCAAGTCGCAGACCCTAAAACTAACTATTTCTCAAAAAATTTGTTTGTTATGCCTCTTTTAAACGAAAACGCATCGTTTAAGAAGGTATCAGTATGGCGTTACATACTTAAAATATCCGACCTAATGCACATATATCATTTTTACTTAGGTACAAGTAGAATTTAACAATTTGAATGGCTATATAATATGTATATATGAATATATAAATTTGTTTTTTTTTTATATTTTGGGGGTTTATAGCTTTGTATACAGATTGCTGAATTTGCTTGATTACAGTAATATTCTGTGGTAGTTTTCGAAATACCAGGTATCCCAAAGTGGTTTCGTTCACAAATCCAGCTCGACCTGTTTGCCCAAGAAAGCAACCAGGCACTCAATATTCTATTTTTTCAACAGAATCTGGTACGAATGATGCGGAACTCAATAATACTCCAATACTCTTCACACAGTTTGTTCTTAACGATTAAATAAGGGATTTAGATCTATCCAAGGAAAAGTTAAAAATATAGGCGGGAAAGAAATGTGCTGACATCTGATGTACATAGATTAACCCCAGCAACTTTCAAAGTATTACACAAAAAATGGAAGTGTCGGCTATTGCCAGAATATCCTTGGGCTATGCGAGGAATTCTAATACTGGTTAATTTCGGCTGTTTATTAAAATTAATTTGAGACTCAATGTTCAGATCGACTGTATCAGCGACGGAGGCAAATCATTTTGTTGAGTGGTGACTTGTTTTTTGGGCAACTTGCGAAGTTTGTAGGTCTCTCAAATTTCGATATTTTTTAATTTTCATTTTTCACTTTATCTTCTTTCCGGATAATCTTGGTGATAAGCTTAACAAGATAAATTCCTTTATTAAAAAGAAATACATTATCAAAAAATAGAGAAAAGGTATCTTCGGACTGTGGTAAGGCTCGTATAATAATTTAATTAATTTATAAATGTCGTTGAAATTGTCAGCAGAGTAGTAAATATGTAGAGAAGCTACAAATATTTAAAACAAAAATAAATATGAAAAACAATTATTTTTGCATTCAATTTGCCGCCTTGCACTCATTTTTCAACTTTGGTCAGTCCCAAAAATAGTGAAATTCAAGTTTCGCTCGAGGCATATTAACAGCAAGTTTTACTGTGTCTACAATGTGGACTTTATACCGCAAAAACATAGCTAAGATTTTATAAAGAATCTTAGAATCGAATGAAGAAATAATGAATGAAGAATGAAGAAAAATTGTTAAGACGTGTAAATAAAATAATTAAATATATATTATTCAAAATATATATATGTATATATTGAATATATTTAAGGTGGCAACCAATACCATCACATTATAGTTATCATTTATTCAATGCAGTTTACACTAAAAAATTTGGTTAGAAAAAATTACTTAATGCGGTCACAGTGTCTCAGACACCAGCACCACCACCGGAGGTCTTGTCATCGATGTAGTAGTGGTCCCTATGGGTACACCCTTTTCACACAGAAAATATTAAAAACTTAAATATTTAAAAAAAAAATGTATTAATGATGGGTGATCCCCAGATTACTGAACTGTAAAGTTAATGCATCATGAAATGTTTCATTGGATAGGCGTAATAGTTGGTCCTATTGGTACACCCTTTTCATAAAAAAATTGTAAAATAAACCGAAACAAAAAATATAAGAAAAGAAAAAACAATTCCTGAGCCTGGGCAGGTCTGCTCGCTAGCCCAGTCTGTTCAAGAATAAACTATCAAATTGTGTCAAGATGTAGGAAACACAATTTGAAATGTCAATGCCTACTTAGCCAAAAGAAAAACAAACCTTTTACACATGTGGAAAATTAATACTAGTATGAAACCTACAGCGAATAGTGAACGATCAATCTAGTAAGAAAGATATGATTTTTTTTCCAAATTGCGCTGGCGGCAGGGGGGCGTAGCAATAAGTGAAAACAAATATGCTCTGCCTGCAAGCACTCAAAAATGTATTGTCCATAATGTGACCTTAAAGTCAAACTTTTAGCCAGTTATGTTTAAAAAAATGTGAAATTGTCCGGATGTTTCTAACGCACAGAAGCAAGCGTCTCCGACCACTGAGCTGAGTTGATATAGTCATGTCCGTCGGTCCCTCCGTCTGTCCGTCTGTTTCTATGCTATCTCCGTCAGTTTTAAAGCTATCTTAACCAAACTTTGAACGAAGTCTTTTGGTACAAATACGCTGCACATTTGTCGGAACCGGCCGGATCGGATGACTATAGCATATGGCTGCCATAAGAACGATCGGTTAAAAAAAGTAGTTTTAGCGAGACCCTCGTATTCAGTGGCGGATCTAGGAATTGGCTAAGGGGGGGGGCTTAGGTCACTCAAGATTGTTCGGATCTTATTGTGCTTTTCAGAATAGGTAGATCTTAGTCCTAGTGCATCACAAAGTATGGTGTTACTGATCAATATTATATGCTACCATATATTTTATTTTATTTATTTATATACAGTTTACCTACAATGTAAAATTATAAATAAACTAAAAGCTATAGCAGCAAAGGCTTTTAGCTAATTTTATAGTGTAGGTGAAGTAAGTGTGATAAATGAATAGTTTACAATAGAGGTGTGTAATTTTTGCGATATTAAGGTTCTTTATAGTAAGTTGAACATTTTGTGTTTTTTTTAGAAAATGTATTGTTTTTGTTAAACTTAAACGGTTGGGTTGTAGATAGGTGGGAGTTGGACTGATGTTTTGGCTGCAACGTCGGCTTTTTCAATGCCGGTTATGTTGGAATGTCCTGGTACCTGGACTGAGCAGACCTTGGGATTAATTTTTTTTGCTTTATCGATTTTTTTAAGATGGTGGTAAGGGGCGACGGGTTTGAGAGAAGAATTGACTTGTTATATAATGTTATAGCTGAGTGGTATATAGATTTGTGAGGGAGGGGCGTTACCGTAAAGAATAATGCCGAAGTCAATTTTTGCTATGATTATGAGTTTGACTACTGTTAATACTGAGATTGGGTTGCAGTTGTATTTGCTATTTGATAGACATTTTATGATATTGAGTTTTTTGGTTAGTGAAGGTATTAGGTAGTTAATGTGGTCATTCCATCTATATTGCTTATTGAATATTACACCGAGGATTTTCAGATATGGTACATTTGGCATGTTTGCTAGTGAGGTCTTCATAGTGGCTTGGCATCGTTTTTTCCTGCATTTGTTTGCATTTGGGTATGGAAAGTTGGGCTCCGGAGTAATCGCACCATTCTACGATGTCGTTTAGTAGAGGGTCAAGGGAAACGGTATTGAGTTTGTTTAGTTTTTTTACTATTATGTAGTCATCTGTTAAAGTTTCTGTGTGTGTGAATGATTCTGTTGAGTTTGTTGAATGCTATTAGGAATAAGACTACAGAGAGGGGAGATCCTTGTGGGATTCCGTTGTGTTGCGGTAAAGCAGACCGCGACTGGATTTGGTAGAGGGCGTTCCTAGATAACGAACGAGCGGCTGGTCAGTTGTCTCCGAGCACCTGGAGAGTCAGGACAGCCATTTTCGGGCGACGTGTTTCTGTGAGTGGTGCAAGCCGGCAAGAGGTACGCGATTAAAATCTGTGTAAAACGTTTGATATGATCAAGCAGGTTTACCCAGATGTTGCTTTAGCAACAAGTGGTGTGTTTCGGTGGCACCAGGCCTTTTTGTAGGAGCGGGAAGAGGTTGCCGATGAAGACCGTGCTGGAGGACCTTCGACTTCGACAAACACCGACAATGTGACTCGTGTTTCCGTCGACTAAGTATTCGTTTAATTGTCCAGATGTTAATTTTAGCAATATCTGTGGTTCATGATATTGTGACGGAGCATTTGAACATGCGCAAGGTGTGCGCGAAGATGATCCCAAATGTGAACTTGAAAAGTGACTTCTTGTGATCAGCTTCCTGACCAAGGCCGGCATCCCAACCGCAGCCGCCCTACAGCCGAGATGGAATTCCCAAACGATTATGGCAGCTCCGGCATGGAATAACAGTCGTTGGGGCTAGTACAGGTAGGCAAAGGTCACTGAAGATTTGGTAGAGATACCAATGAAACAGCTGTATGACTAACTAGCCTCCTTTGTGGTGTGTTTTTCAAGTTATGTGTAAACATAACGAGACCTAGAGCCAGCGTAATATTGATGGTTTCTCAATTATCAAATAAAATAAAAGTTTTGTACTTAAATCAAGTATTTTCGTACTTTCCGTACTTTTGAAACCGTTTGTACTTGATTCAAGGACAAAGGAGGAGCGATTGAGAATTTACCAATCCGAGAAGAAGTTTGTGGACGAATAGGACACCATTGCATATTGTGCGGTGATGCATAGATTGAAGATCGATTAATTTTAACCTTGATCGGTAGGGCGTTAAATGCCTATTGGGTAAAGAATGCAGATTACGAAGAGCGAAAATTAGAAATTGTTTCTGAACAGATTCGATTAACGATTGATGCACTTTGTACTGTGGGCCCCATACACTAGAGCAGAGATGGGCATGCACACATATCGTCACACTTTTCACACGCATACAAGCACAATTTGCGTGCACAACATTCGTGTTCTATAAATAGCTTTTAATGCTTATAGCGTACGTGTGATTTTGTGCAGTCGGCTGCGGCAGAGCCCCAATGCACGTGTGCATAGGAACGTCGCGACGCGCCCATCTCTGCTCTAGAGCAGTATTCGAAAATAGGGCGTACTTAGGATATGTACAATGATTAAGTTGTGTATGGGTCAACACCCTCTTTGGACCAAAGCTTAATAAATGCCAGTACACCTTTTCCTTTATTTACTGTAGCTGTGATATGGCTGTTGAAACACAATTTCTGGTCATATACTATATCCAAGATCGTTTACATGTGAAATACGGTCCGGGATATGATTTCGTATAGAATATGAGACAACGTGAGGTGAGCGAGGCAGCGGGAAAAAGTCATTATTTGGCATTTAGAATGAAATAGAAATAATCATGCCAAAGAGCATGATTAACTGAATCAAAGGAATTGCTAAAATAATAGTAAATAAACAGTAAAGACAGCACTGAAAACTGCGATTTATCATTGATGAAAACTCAAGAAGATTTGTCATCGTCGATCGACGTTTAACAAAACCATGCTGAGAAGGAGATATTAAGTTGGTGGCTACATAGGTGCTGCAGTTGGAAGGAGATCAACTGCTCAAGCAGTTTTGGGATAGCAGAAAGCTTTGCAATGCCTCAAAAAAACAATATATGCAAAAAGAAAATTTTTTTAGTAATCAAGAATTTTATAAAAAGATGCAAATATTTAGATTGTTTCAAAAAGGCATCAGCAGTGAAAAGTATCTACAAACGAAGAACCTTGGAATATGGGTTGAAATATTACGACCTATCGTTGAAAATACGGTGAAATATTTGAACTTAATTTGATTACCCGCTATTCTATACGTGGCAACAGTTTGCGCAAAGATTCATTCTAATCGATTTCTATCTTCTCTTCACCTTGCGTCACTGAGCGAACAGATTTCGATTAATGAGAACGATTGAATGCACGGAAAACATGAATGAGTGTGCAAATTTGCTGAGTTGCTGCTTTACATTATTGGAGCATTAAAAAATTTAAGAATGATAGAGACAGCAAGATATCTTCAAAATTGATAAAACGGAGTAGGAGTAGGACTCTTCAGGCTCCAAAACTTCAAATTTCACCAGCCTGTGCTTACGTCGCCAATGTGATTGAATTATTACTTGAAACAAGAAAAATGAATCATCTTTCGATAAATATTTTGAAAAAAATCAAGAAAATTACAGACGAAATGTCACTTGAGTTGAAAATTCCTCATTTATATGGTCGTCAAAAAACGCCATACTAAAAATACCATACTAAGAAAGAAGCATCTATAAAGAAATAAGTAAATATTTAGTATACGACCGTTCGGAACAACAATTTTGGGAAAAAATGTCATCGATGGGCCGCGAATTATAAAGAATTTTTTAAAGTTTTTAAATTTGTAGGATTTGTACTAAAAATATATGAATTCTTTTCCCACTTCAAAACTTAACCACAAAACTTAAATTTGAATAGTTAGCCTTGAAGGTAAAATTTTAAAATATGCCCTACTTATCCCGTAAAGTTGTGCAATGTTTATTGTTTGAGCAGTTTGCGGATACTCACTTATAAATTCTTTTTCTTTTTCTAATTTTTTCCTCCAAACTAGGGAATAAAACCGAAACGAATCTTGGTTTCGTTTAAGGCATTTATATTGGCCGAAACCTATTTATACTCTGTGCCAAAGGTACAGAGCGTATATTAAGTTTGTATGTAACAGGGAGATCGAATTATTTCCGACCCTTTATAGTATATACATTCTTGATCAGAATCAAAAGCCGGGTCGATTAAAATACAAATCACATACGAATACGATACAAATTAGCATTATGTATCGATTTGCCGAAGAAATTATAGAGATCGGATGAGCGGTTCTCAAGTTATAAGCAAAAAAGACCAGTGAACCAGTGAAAATGTTAAGTATACAGTCAGAGTTTACGGAAGCCGCTTGTGAAATCTGGATTTGGGGTCGTAAAGTGGTAATTTGCCCTTCTCATTCCAACAGAGCCTTTCTATGCTTCGTGTGTGGGAGTAAGTTTGTAATATACAATCGCAACTTTTGTTGGGGTTGTGAGCCACTAGAATATTGGCCACAAAAAAAATATATTTAAACTTTTTGTTTATGTCATGTGTTTCCCTTGTTATTACCTAAATTTTGGCAAGCAACCTATCAGTCTACACCTTTTTTAAGTTCGTAAACCAGAACTCGACTTTTTTTCAAAAAAAAGTTTTTGTTTTCATTTTTGACTTGTGAATAATATACTAAATTTTTTTCGTAATGACAAAAGTAAGTATGAGGGAAATATCTTTGGTCAATTGCCTTTTTGATAGAAATATGGTTTTTTTGTAACAATTTCTTTTTTGGTTATGTGGACGTCACCAAAAAAGTGAGATATGGGGGGTTGTGAGCCACTTTGAAAAAAGTCGGTTTTGACTTTCAGAGAGAATATTAATGACGCGCAATAAAACAGAGGAAAACTCTCCAAAGAAAAAAAAAAAGAATTAACAAAAAGGTAAACAAAAAGAACAGCCACAAGTAAAAATTTTATAAAAGAAAACAAGACTGATGCCGTCAATCAATTTTCACTCTTCATTGATATTTCTTAATTCAGAATGTGAAAAATTGTTCTTTTTTTTCATTTAATAAAGAATAATGGCTTAAAAACACGAATTTTGAACTTGTAGATGGGTGGCTCAACAACCCCCCACAAATTTTCGATATGTCAAAAAAATTTTTTTTCAATATGAAAAAAATTTTATTTTTTAAAAACTGTGATGAGGAGTATTTTGTGCATCTTTTACCTAAAATACAAAATTTACAAAACTATGATCACAACCCTCCACTCTCCGCTACTAAGTGTTGCATTTATTTTCAACCAAAATTTTTTTGAAAATATGCAGCAAATTAAGGGCGAAGTTCAATATTTTGGCTGTAATTATGAAATCATTTTTAAAAAAAAAGTTATCAAAGTCACTTAGACCACATACAGCAATTTGTATTTTGCTATTGTTCTGCTTTATGAACCTGTACAAATGTTCTTTGATGTAACCTTGGAAAGCATATCACCTTAAGTGCATATTGACTTTTTTGTATCAGAGGATTCGGTGACGCACTTTGATGTTCACGGCACAAAATCTTTTTATATATATTCTGAAAAGCACAATGAGATACGAACAATCTTGAATGATATTGAGTGTCCCTAGCCACTGGTCAGGACCAGCGAAAAAAAGATGTCAATCATGGACAAACTTTGCAAAACGTCACATTCATTAAAATAGGAAAGAAAAATATTATTCGCTTGAGAGAGTAAGAGAGTAGAGAGTAAGGATACGGAGAAGAAGACCAGTTGTGGGATTGTGCTGAGTAAGTCGTTTGAAAGGAGGCAAACAGATTAGCAATATTAAAATCGGAAGATTCAGTCTTATTCTGATAGTGAAGGGGCGGAGGAAATGCATTCGACTTGCGTTAAGTGTTAACATTCGTGTAGAATTGTTTTGGATCATTACGAAAATTGATCCTGCATTGTGAGAGGTAATCAGCATAGCATTGGGTGTTGATGGTAAGAAATTCAGAACGAACTGAAGTAAAGCGCAAAGTCTATATTTTTTGAAAAGTCAGACCGCAAAATAGAATAACTTCCTCTGGCCCATTTCGAGACATCTTTACTAAACTAAAATCCGTCTAATAAAAGATTTTGCTTTCATTTAAAATATTTAACATAAACACACCAACGAATTAAAAGTGTTTTAACAATTGAATTCCAATACGAACACACACACACAGACATAAACAACAGAAATGAATTTTAGAAACAGATTGCCCACCGTGCGACTTGTCGTGCCTCAACCGTGTCTGTGTGTGTTTTTTGTGCAACTCTTAAACGTTGCCTTTGCTTGCTGCTTCCAATATCTGATTGTATACATTGCGGTATGTTTATCAGTCTGTTTGTTATTTATATATTTGCCAGAATTTGTTAAATATTTGTAGGTGTGAAAGAAAAACACATACGCGTAAATAAATTTTCACGCTTTCGAGCTTTTCATAGTGAAGCTCATTAAACAATCATTTTGATGAATTTTGCCCCGTTTTCTAATTTCCCATTTCTGGCCAAGCATGTGGCCAATTTTCGGCTTAATTTTTTTATGAATACACATACACGTGTGCATGTGTGTGAGTGTGTAAATTAAAAACGTCTTGTGTGTTTGGCGCCTGGTAATTGCGAATTCAAGTTCATTTCCATGGGGCATGTGCACACAAAACACAAAACGCAGGGAAAATAATATATGAAGCCAACGTTAAAGTATGCTGCTTATTTCATTTTATTGTGTGGTCCCGAAACCATGTTTTCGCATTTTTGTATTAAATTGTTTTAGAACTTTACTTTTGCCGTACCTCGAGCCCCTCCTTACCACTATATGTGGGGTGGCAGGAAATGAAACTGTATGCTGTGTGTGTGTGTGGCCGTACTAAGTAAAAGTAGACCACCAGCATGGGGCTGGAACAGTAGTCCCAACTCTTATTGACATACATCTGCTGAGGCACACATAGACCCAAGTTTTTCCTCAGCTCACACGCACACACACACACACCTAAATTTACTTTTAGATGCCTCTCTGCTGTGTGCGCACCCTGTACTTGACTTGTCAAATACAAAAACACACACAAGACACAAATTACATATAGCATCAAAAATAACAAAAAAAAAAAAGGAAAGGGAAAATTTTCATGACATGAAATATTGCATATGCTTTTTTATTTCAATTGCTGAGTAAATTTACAAAAATACCGAATGAAATGAAAGTAAGTGAAGTGGCTTATCACATTCGTGCGGTTTTATTGACTGGATGCCAAGATTTAATACCAGAGTGTGGTCATCACTTTATTGCATTTTCTTTACAGCAAAACTCTTAAGTTGGTTGTAAGAAAATTCTCGTAAGTCTACACACACAAACTTACAAAACGGAGTAACGAATAATACACCAACATCTGATAACTAAAAATGTATGATAAGTGTGCGCTGTTGTCGATAGAGCGTACCACAGTTAATTGATTTGTTTATCCTACCAACCCAACCGATCCTTATAAACTAATGTTTTCTCGAACGTTAACCCTAACATGAATCCTTATCTCATTTTCTTAAGGGTACTACATACCTCCACAACATTTTTATATTCTTGCAGAGGATATCGACCCCTGTGCGCGTAAAAATCGTATGTGCCAAAAACTAAATTTTACAGGAGATGATTTTTCTAATTTTCGATGCGATGGCTGGCAACATCACTATCTAATCTTCAGATGTGCATTTAATTTATTTAACTGAACTCATAACTATTTTTGGGAAAAAACTGATCCTGTTCCTAATAACTGATTTTTGGCACATACGATGTTTTTGCCCACTAATTAAGTATCAAGTTTGGCACTTACGATAATTTGTAAATTTGGTCAAATTGTACAAAATACATAAAAACAAAATAAAAAAAATTTTATTGAAAGTTAAAAGAAAAATAAAATATTCATAATTTTTTTTTCTTAAGTATACTTATATTCATAATTTTTATTTCAAGTATGTACTTATAAAAGTAAAATAAAGAAAATTTTCAATTTAACAAAGTCTTATTTAACAAAGTAAATAAATAGATTAGTCTTCTTCGTCACCCTTAACCAAAGAGACTTAAATTAGGAATTTTCAGATTTTAAGTATTCATCTAGATATTTTGGTGGTATTACTATATATTTCACAAAGGTTTTGTAAGTCAAGATATTTGTTGTCGTAATATATAATTGGTATTATGGTATAATGATTTTATCTTCTCGGGGAAAATTTAGATTGGTAATAGTTTTTTCTAAGAACTATCGAAATAACCATATTGTAGTTCAATTAAACCTGAATTTTTCTGAAATTTGGCGATGTGCAGCCAATTTATGTTCAATTTAATTTCACTGGAAGTAATTAATGTGCAAATGACTTCCAGTTTGGAAAATCGGTGGCGCCCATTTGTTTTCGTTTTGTTTTTATTTTCTTAAAAAATGCACTTGCTATCATCCTTGTCCCTTTTTGATGTGCATCTGGGCTCATTTGTTTTCATGCTATATTTTTGTTCTTCACCAAGAAACTTAACATTTTCGCACTTAGTGCACTAGTCTTTGGCAAGTGAAAGCCAATATTACAATCTTTTTAAAAATCCGTCTAAATACACAAATCGAAACAATTACTGCTGAGGTTTAACATCTTTCATCAATTGAGTATAGCACTTATAAAGGTCCTGAATGTTTGCTGAATTCCGCGACAAATAAACTTTAGTGCTTTTGGCTCTGCAATAAATGTGATGGCACTGCAGGAAGTTTCTTGAAGCATGATTTAAGAGTTATATTTTCTGTTTATGCGTTTTATTGTGAGGAAACACACATTTGGTTTAGGATCAACTAAAGCCCACACAGAACAAATGCAAAAATTTACTGCTCAGTTTGAAAACAGGAAAACAAGATAAGAAGAATGAAATAAATTTGAAAAGTTCCATCTGAGAAATTTATAATCAACCTTTATTTTTTATATATTAAAACTGTCCAGATGTTTGTAACGCATAGAAGGAAGCATGTCCGCGCTATGCTATTTACTCTGTCAGTTTTTAAGCTATTTTAACCAAACTTTGCACGAAGTCTTTAGGGTTGAATATGCAGTTGACTGGCTTATCAGGGAAGTTGACGCTGAATGCTGGCTTGTATGTCTACGACATGTTGTGTGTGGTTCCACATGTACGGAGGCTCAAGAGGCTGGTTGTTGTGGTTGCTTGCCTGCTGCTGTGTCAGGTTGTTTCGCAGAAACTTGGGATCCATATGTTGCTGAAATGTTTGCGCGTCTTTTCTTGTAAGCTCGAACATTTAGTTCTTGTATAGACGTGAAGATTTTAGCTGAATTTCGCCGAGTTGGTTGGACATGTGTTGCTGTTCGAGTGTATATCCGCCAGCCATCGGTCTCTTTTTACAACCCACTTGAGTGGGTATTTAAGCCAGGCTGAAGAAGCTCCTTGATCTCTGATATGACATCTTCATCAATAGATGATCGTTTTGTTCGCTGCGAGCAGGCTGAGACCGTTGTTGATGATGAGCTCCGAAGCATTTGGTGGGACTGAAACGACGCAGTTTTAGTTAAATGAAACAATTTTTTTTATCGGTAGTGGTGGTTTTGTTGATTCTGGGCGTGCTCACATGTGTGCATGACAGTGGCGTAGATAGCTTTTTGCAATGGGGGGTGATGAAGTAGAAATTTTATAGTTTTTATACCCTTGCAAAGCGTATTATAATTTTGCCCAGAAGTTTGCAACGCATAGAAATATTCATTTCCGACCCTATAAACTATGTATATTCCTGATCAGGGTGACGAGCTGAGCCGATTGAGCTTTGTCCGTCCGTCTGTCCGTCTTTCTGTCCGTCTGTCTGTTTCTACGCAAACTAGTCTCTCAGTTTTAAAGCTATCGAGCTGAAACTTTGCACAGAGTCTTCTTTTTACTGCACACTGCTAATACACTCATCGAAATTTAAATAAAGCCACCTATATTTTGTTCAATTAAAATTGTTTAAAACATGTTATAAAAATTTTTTTGACCAAAATGGTTAAAACGTGCTTGATTTACGGTAAATCAACAATATCTATAAATATAAAAGAGAGTGTCCTGACTGACTTACTGATTCACTGACTGATTGGCAATCATCGCACAGCCTAAACGGTAAGAGATAGAAAGCTGAAATTTGGACAGAAGTTTCTGTTAGTGGTGAAAGTGCGTACTAAGACGGGGTTTTTGGAAAATTCCTCCCGGAAAAGTCGGAAAAGCGTCGGAAAAGTTTGTATGGGAAAAATGTTATTTTTCATCCAATTGACTTGAAACTTGGTTTGTATGCAAAGTACGCGAAATAATTCGACCCGCGTTTTCCCGATTTTAGAAAATCCGGCCACGAGGAAAATGGGCGGAAAATTCTGCATGAAAAAAACTATTTTTCATCCGATTGGCTTCAAACTCGGTTTGTAAGGATAGAATACGAAATAGTTTGAAATGTGATTTTCCGATGTTGGAAAATTTGACCCAACGGTCGGAAAATTCCCGGAAAATTCTGCATGAAAAAAATATTTTTCATCCGATTGGCTTGAAACTCGGTTTGTAAGGGCGGAATACGAAATAGTTTGAAATGTGATTTTCCGATGTTGGAAAATTTGACCCAACGGTCGGAAAATTCCCGGAAAATTCTGCATGAAAAAAACTATTTTTCATCCGATTGACTTGAAACTCGGTTTGTACGGTCAAAATGAAAATTGATTTGTGATTTAATTTTCCCATGCTGGAAATAACGCCGGGATGCCCACTGGGAAGTGAATGGGATGTGGCTGGTTTGTTGTTTTGGAAGTGGGTGGTAAGTGGTTGTGAAGTGGGTGGAATGCGGCGGGAAGTGGGTGGGATGCGGGAGGAATGTGGGCGGGATGTGGGCGGAAAGTGGGTGGGAAGTGAGTGGGAACTGGGGGAAATTGGGTGTAAAGTGGGTGGGATGTGGGTGGACTGTAGGTGGGAAGTGGATGGGATGTGGGCGGGAAGTGGGAGGGATGTGGATGGTATGTGGGCGGGAAGTGGGAGGGATGTGGGTGAGATGAGGGCGGGAAGTGGGAGGAAGTGGGTGGGATGTGGGCGGGATGGTGGCGGAAAGTGGGTGGGAAGTGAGTGGGAACTGGGTGGAATTGGATGTAGAGTGGATGGGAGGGATGGGGGTGGGAGTTGGAGGGAAAACCCATCAGCAAAGAGCATACTGTTGAAGGCGCAGCGAAGCGCGTCGGGTTATTTGCTAGTCTATAAATATAAAAGAGTTCAACCTGACTGACTGACTGACTGGTGACAGTCGCACAGCCTAAACCATAAAAGATAGGAAGATGAGATTTTCACAGTAGTTTTATCTTATGCTGAAAGTGAGTACTAAGAACGGATTTTGGAAAATTCTGTCGGGAAATGTGGAAAATTCGCGGAAAACTGTTGTATGAAACTTTTTTGTTTTTCATCCGATCAAGTTCAAACTCATTTTCAAAGATCTATATGAAAATTCAACAACAACTGCATACCAATCTTCCGGAAAATTTACCTCCGCTGGGTGGAAAGTGGGTGGCCAAGGTTGTTTGGGCGAAACTTTAGTTGCCAGCGATTAGCGCCAAACTCATTTTCAAAATTACACATAACAAAACATAAAAAAAGTGACTTTCAAATTTTGGAAAATCTATAGCCAAAGTCGGAAAATTCATGGAAAACAGTTGTATGAAACTTTTTTGTTTATTATCCGATCAGATTCAAACTCATTTTCAAAGATCTTTATGAAAATTTATCAATAACTGTGTTTCAATTTTCCGGAAAATTCCACCCGGAAAAGTCGGAAAAGTGTCGGAAGAGTCTGTATGGTAACAATTTATTTTTCATCCGATTGACTTGAAACTTGGTTTGCAAGCATAGTGGGCAAAATATTCGACACATGTTTTCCCAATTTTGGAAAACTCTCCCACGTGGAAAATGGCCGGAAAATTCTGCATGAAAAAAAAATAGTTTTCCACTTGATTGACTTGAACCTTGGTTTGTTAGAATAGTAAATGAAATAAATTGAGATGTGATTTTTCGATGTTGGAAAATTTAACCCAACGGAAAATTCCTGGAAAACTTTGCATGAAAAAAACTATTTTTCACCCGATTGACTTGAAACTCGGTTTGTTGGGATGGAATACTAAATAATTAGTGATTGCATTTTCCGATGTTGGATGCCCACTGGGAAGTGCGAGAATAGTGTGGGAAGTTGGTGGGAAGTGGGAATGGGAAACGGGTGGAAGTGGGTGGAAGTAGTGGATGGGGGAGGTGGGTGGAAGTGGGGGATGGGGGTGGTAGGAAGCCGGAGCAGGGAAGTGGGGGTGGGTGGGAAACGGGGAGTTGTAGAACGGTGGGAGTGGGGAGTGGGAGGGGGGGTGGGCCGCCAGCAGCAGTCTTAAAGCGAAGTAGTAAAACGTTGACTTCAAGCCTATAGTATGTATGATTCGATTTCTGGGCTCTACAGGGAAACAAATTTAGAGAATATTTTTAAATTTGCTAAATATTTGACTCTCACGATTGACTTTAAACTGATTCTGATATTGGTTCTGTACTGTTAAAGGCGCAGCCTTTAGTTTATTTATTTTTTTGTTTTTTTTAAGACATTAGGGCGTCTGGGCATTTAACCAAAAACTAATGGGTGGTTTTTTTTTTTTTTTACCATCACAATCGGACTCGATATGGGCATTTCCATTCTGTCGAACCGTGACCGTCGTGCACTTTGAAAATGAAAAAGTCAAAATAAATCGAATTTTAATTCGTTTTTACTGTTTAATATAGCTCTTGCTAGCATTTTAATTAGTGTTAAAGTTTGTATCAAATGAAATTCGGTTTCCAAAATAATGACAAAATGGGAAACTATTCGAACGTGACAAAAACAGAAGTGGTTTTCGCGAGCTTATATAAAGACAAGGTTTAGTGAAACCCTAACACAATAACTAAAACCCGAAAGCTTTAATATCTTATGAATTAATAGTTCTTTGGAAATGTATATTATTTGATTAAAAATCTTGAGTACATTTTTTGTAAAAAATATTTATCTCTGTCGATACGTGACATGTCGAACGTGACATTTTTTATGTGGTTTCTGCTATAATCTGAAGCAAAAACTACTTTATTGCATTGGCATAGTTTCTCATGGTTTTCTTATGCATTCTTGTATAGCCCTTTTTACCATCAGAAAGATTTTAGATAGCGAAAGTACATGTAATCTATAGTCATTTTTTTTCCAAAAAATTAAGCAAATTTAATGTCAAAATGAGTAAAATCGCGCTACCACGGCGGGCGAATATATCAATTGGCTTATCAGTAAATGTAAAAGATTAGCTAACATTAGTTTAATTTTGATTGTTTTCCTATGAAAATTCGATCCAAGTATAGTGTTTTTAACCACTTTAACTTTTTGGCCCTGGTGGACCCTTTTTGAGAAAAACCCGCCCTATGCAAAATTAGAGTTCGAGGAATACATCGGGCTATTTAAACTCATTGGATGAAGTGTTAATTATCCTATACCAGCTTTTTTAACCAAGATAATTCGCCCATTCTCGGTTTTTTAATGCCTATATTTGGGAGCGTCAAGGAGAACCAGATCTATATTTATGACTGAGTCCACCAGACATCAATCCAATTCAGAACATGTTTGGTAACCTTGCACGTCGTGTTTATGCTGGCGGACGAAAATTCAACTCGACTGAAGAGCTTCGTAAAGCTGTTACTGGGGAATGGGTCAAAATACCGGATTTCGAGTTCGAAATCATGATTAGTGTCATCCATTTAGGCATAATAAGTTGGGAGGTTACACAGCTGATAGTAGCAATGTGATACAAGATTCCATGAAATGGAAATGCGAAAACCATACAATAAACGGCGATACCGAGTAAACTGTATGGCGAGCCTCGAGCCTGCAATACTCAAATTCTACGATTTGTTTTACATCAGCAACCAGTCGGATGAACATTTCTTCTATGAAAATCTCTTACCCTTTGTAAGCTACAACCAACAAAGACATT